>JARYGA010036887.1:0-23056 GCA_030545235.1 Helianthus tuberosus | reverse complement strand
ACCTGCAAACGAAAATTTGACACGGTGAATATTTTATTAATAAAAATAATGCTATTTTTTTTTCAGCTGAATAGAAGCAGAATCTTATTAAAAATGGGCTGAAAATTTTATAAAAATCCGAAAATAGGCCCGAAATTTTATAAAAATCAACACAATAAAAAATAATCGAATCGGCTAAAGTAAAAATGGATACCCGAAGCCGAAAACTCAAAGAATAAATAAATAAATAAATCAGGATCGAATAAATAAATGGAACAAAAATTTACAAATGTACCAAAAATGACTTGGAAAACAAATAAATGAAATAAAAACAAGAAATATTACCAAATAAATAAACAAATAAATAATCAAGAAATTATACACAAATATTAACAAGTATATACGCCGATAACATAATGACTCGGGTCGTTCCTAAAACTCGCCATTTCCCAGGCAACGGCGCCAAAAACTTGACGTGTGCGTATATATACATAATATTGCAATGAAATTACACACGATTTGGTTTTAAATTTATAAAAGTGATTATTACTTTTACATCAAAACACACACGAAAGAGGCAAGTGTACCCAGTCATATATGTAGTAAAGTATCGGTAACAACCAAGTATCGATCCAAGGAAATGGGCGGAGAATTAATACTAGACCTTTGTCACTAAACTACCGGTAAAAACATAAGTTGATTTGGTTTTTAATAAACTAAAGTAAGCATAAACAAATACTTATAAAAATAGTAGATAATAGATAAAAAGCCTTGCTTAATACACAACCAAAGCATGTCAACTAAGTCGGTTTTGGCACTAGAAGCATTCGGTCAATTTTCTATTTTAAGACAATTAGTATCCCTTTCGGGAATCCTAACATGACAATCATTCGGAAAGTTAAAACGATAAACACACTTTAACCACCTAAAATTGTTCTTTAACGTGCAATTGATAAATGTCTATGAAAATCTCTTAAAAATAAGTTAGTCATCCGTTAGGAGTTTTCTAACCTCACTTAAACAAGGAAAGCGACACCGATAAACACAATGCAACCACCGAGAAAAGCATAAACTAGATTAAATCACAACCGAGTTCATTTTACAAATCTTGCACATAAATTCACCAAGATAGCAATTTTGGCCTAAACTACTAACTAAGCTAACAAATCATGGCAAGAATTTATAACGACACCATTTAACCCGTTAAGGTCCTAACGTGACGGCAAGCTTTCTTGATTAACAATAATTACATTTTATTAAACCACTAACCATTTCTAGTATCATGATGCACACATTTTAACCAAGCTAAACTAGTTAACCAAGTTTAAAGTTTGCTAATACAAGATTAATTAAGCTTCATTTTTCAACTATCTTAACTAACCAAGCACCAATCATCCAACACAATTACTTATAATCAAGAAATCAATATCAATAACAAGGTTGCAAACTAATCATCAAAGATTAACATAGAAAATACTTCAAGTGTCATTACAAACAAAGCTTAACACACTAATGGCTATAATCTAGCAAGGGATTGTTTGTGTTTTTGCCCAAAGGCCACAATAATACATAAACATTAATCTAAGTACTTGAAAGATTAACAAAAACATGGAAAGATTCCAAACCATAAACAAGCACTAGACTAAGGATCCGGATAGTAATGGAGCTAAACGGCACAATGTGGCTTGAATCCGGGTCAAAAGCAAAGCCTCCGGAGCCTGTAAATTCGCCTGTGAAGCTCCCAAAATTCCAGAATGTCGAACAGAATGTTTCTATTCTGTTTTTATATTTTTTCGCTGTGGCACGGTCGTTCTTCCTATGGCACGACCGTGCACTTTAAGCAATTATTGGGCATGGGCACACCATACTGCATGACGTCATCAGATCGTTGACCAGATTCGAAATCGCACGACCGTTCTTCCTGTGGCACGGTCGTTCTTTGCCGGGACTCTGTTGCACGAGCTGTTGCACTTGTGGTGCAATTTCGAGGTTTTTGTTGATGTTCGGAGTCGCACGGTCGTTCTTCGGATGGCACGTCCGTGCGTCCCCGGGATGACCTTGTATGCCTTGCACTCCTAGTCGCACCCTCGTTCATTGCCGGACAAATCAACAACTGTCGGAGATGCACGGTCGTGCATCAGGTCGCACGACCGTTCCACATGCCCAGGTCAGTTTCCTTAACAGAATGTCCGCAACTTCGTCGTTTTGTCTGGAAAGTCCTCGTTTTCGCTATCATCTTGTCTGGTATGCTGTTTTAGGCCTGTAAACAAAAGTGTAGATAATTAAGTATCCGAATGACGGTTTTACGGCCAAAAACGCATAAAATAGGGGTAAAACGGGGGACTAAAATATGTGTAAATTAACGAATATCAGAAATACACATATCAACATGGTCAAAGCTTCTAAAATCATACATAATGACTATCAAAACAAAACTGGTACACTTTAGCGATCGGAATGTTGTTGCCATTAAATTCTTTCTCGTTTCTACTCGTCCAAAGTCTCCATATCGTAGCGAAAGCCACAACTCCAACCTTCTTCCAAGCCTTAGACCCAACTTGACTTCTAAAGTACTCCAGCATCTCTTTTATGCTTTCACATTGAGCTGGTCCACAACCGTATAACAAAATATTAGCAGCACAACATTTTGGTTTAATAAATCAGATCTTTAACTACTCCATAATCATAAGTTGTAATATCAAATAAGAAATTAGAAGGGCAGAGTGAGAAATATGCAATCTGGATATTGCCCCGCCAAGATGCTACTCGGATCTTCTAAAGCATAATGTACAATCTGCAAAGCTTCAGGATTAAAAAGAAAAACACGGTGTACTATACAATCGATTTTAGGGTTTGCCATTTCATTTTATCGACTTGCGGCGGGTTCAATCGCCTAAGGGGAAGATTGATTTCGATACACCACCTGCTCATTTGCTTATCAAAACATCTGGAAGACTCAGGCATATAATTGAGAGATGAACACAACTACAAACCGGGTAAAGCCATGGCTGCAAACACACGGTTGCAGGTTGAGAACTATGCAACCTTGATATTGCCCCGCCAAGATTATACTCGGATCTTCTATGTACCCTCAAAATACAATCATCATCACAGTCTATTGTGTTATGTAACCTCGCTTTAAAGCATGATGTACAAGAGTAATTTGCCACTAAACTTAAACAACCTTTAAAGCATGATGTACAAGTGTTTTAAGCACAAGAAACACATATGTAACCTCACAGGCTCAGCTTATGCATCATAGCCACAACACTTTCAGTTCAGACATATTATACATCATAACCTCACAGGCTCAGCTTATGCATCATAGCCTCAACATCATAGCCTCAAAACTTTCAGCTCAGCTTATGAATTTAGGGTTTAGATTGAGTGAAAGAAAGTTTATATTAGATCCATTTGAGTAAAACGGGTCAAAGAGATCCGGTTAGGATCCATGAGCTGCTCCGCGTGTTGAAGAAAGTTTCAACACATTCATGCTTAAATGCTTGTACAATGGGCTTCAAATGGTTGTACAATGGCAAATGACCATTCTTGCCCTTCCAAACTACACCACATACTGCGAGACCCATATCATAAAATGTTACAAAAAGTACACATATTTAATCAGTAACATTAGATCTATAACAAACATAATCAGCTACAAACATACCAGATTTGTAACAAACATAATCAGTAACATAAGCATGTAAATCAGCTACAAACATACCAGATCTGTAACAAACATAATCAGCTACAAACATACCAGATCCGGGCACAAAAAGTACACATATTTAATCAGTAACATTAGATCTATAACAAACATAACCAGCTACAAACATACCAGATCTGTAACAAACATAATCAGTAACATAAGCATGTAAATTAGCTACAAATATACCAGATCTGTAACAAACATAATCAGCTACAAACATAATCAGCTACAAACATACCAGATCCGGGCTGTCAATATTCCTCTAAGAACTCAGATCTGCAAGTCGTGTAACCTCAGATCTGTCAATATTCATAAAAAATCCTCAAAAATTGACGGTAGATCTGAGAAAAATTCCAGCAGAAAAAATTACCTGGCTCGACGGTGGTAAGGTAGATCTAAGTCGACGGTATCTCCACCGCTCCATCTTCATCTATAACAAAACAAACAAAACAACCTCTAAGTCGACGGTGGTACGATAGATCCAAGAAAACATTTGGCCAAAAAAAAGTACCTGGATCTTTTTTCCACCGGAGAAAGAAACCCTAAAAGAAGTTGAACCCAGTAGATCTGATGTCGGAATCGCCGGAGAAAGAATCCCTAAAATTTCACAGATCTAAGTCAAACCCTAAAATTTCACAAAAAATGCCGATAACGTTAAAAAGACGGTACCTGAGAAGAAGGATGGTGAAATCGCCGGTGAAATCCGTCGCATGCAGACACCACGTCTGGTGAGAGAGAGATAGAGAGAAGAAGGATGGGGGCGGATGTGAATCAAATGAATTTAGGGTTTAGATTTAGTGAAATAAAGTATATATTGGATCCATTTGAGTAAAACGGGTCAAAGAGATCCGGTTAGCTTATATGAGCTGCTCCGCGTGTGTTGAAGGATTTTTCAACACCTTTATGCTTTAAAGGTTGTATTCTGTGCTTAAAATGATTGTACAATGGCAAATGACCATTGTTGCCCTTCCTATATGCTTATTAAAGTAGTATATATATATATATATATATATATATATATATATATATATATATATATAGGGAGCCGCTAAAATGAAAACCACCTCCAGTCGTAAGAACCGCGAGAACCACCCTCAACCAATCAGAAGAAGGGGTATTTTAGTCATTTACCCCAAATGTCAAATCCACCTCTCTCTTCATTTAAATCTCTGAATTTTTAATTACCTCTCTCCTCTCTCATTTAAATGTCATATCGTATTTCTTTTTCAGCAAATTTTGAACTCTCATCTGGATCTCAAAAGAGACCTTATCTCTTTCCCCTCCTTATTCTCATCATATTGTAAACCCTAGCCCCCCAACTAAACCAAACACACACATAACTTGCAGTTGATGTGACAGAGAGATGTGAGAGAGAGAGACCGGTGGCGAGTAGTTCAGGAACGGTGGTTAGTAGTATCGGAACGGTGGTGTTGTGGTAGTGGTTAGTAGTATCGGCGGCGCCACACCAGCGATTTAGGGGGCGGCGAGTAGTGGCGGGGTTGGGGTGCCAGAGAGATGAGAGAGAGAGACCGGTGGCGAATTCCGGTAACGACGCCGCCGCCACGGCCGACTAGTAGATAACCAGAGCATCATCATCCCAACAAGTCAACAATGGCAGTAGAATTCCTGGAGACTCTAGAACAATCCATAACAAGTCAACAATGGCAGTGAGTTGCTTTTGTGGCAGTGAGTTGCTTTTGTGGAAAAGGTGAGATTTAGTGGTTTAGTTATGTTGATGAGTTAAAATTAGGGTTTTTGACTTGATTTTGGGTGAGTTTTGGTGTCTTATATTGTTCTGATACACCGTGAATTCATATATATGTTGACTTGCTAAAGTCAAAATATTAATATTAGGGTTTTTAATTGATCTTTTTTTTTTGTTTGTGAAATATGTTTTTGTAGTTCAGTATTGGTTTTGTAAAATATTAATTCAAAGTTCGGTTCGACATAAATTTTATTGTTTTGTATTAATTTATATTTTATCGCAAAACCGAACTTTGAATAACTTGTATTTATAAACATACGTAGTAGAATCATATGATTATATTTGTTTCATTTATTGTGTATTGAATTTTGAAAATTATAACGACAACTTGCATTGTCGGGATCGTCCAAAATTAGTGGAAACTCTGCCCGTTTTTTGTAAAAATCTGTGAAACTTTTTAATGAAAAAACGTAAAGTTTTTAACGTAAAACATAAAAAGTTTAACGTAAAACGTAAAAAGTTTAACGTAAAACGTAAAAACGAAAAACGTAAAATCGAAAAACGTAAACTTTTTAACGTAAATGTTTTAATGTAAAAACGTAAAATTTTTTAACGTAAAACGTAAATTTTTTAACGTAAAATGAAAAAAGTTTGACGTAAAACGTAAAAAGTTTGACGTAAAACGTAAAAAGTTTGACGTAAAACGTAAACGTAAAAAGTTTAACGTAAACCGTAAACCGTAAAACGTAAAACGTAAACTGTAAAACGTAAAATGTAAACTTTTTACCGTAAAACGTAATAAATTTAAAAGTAATACGTAGAAACGTAAAACGTAAAAAATTTAACGTAAAACGTAAAACTAAAAAAACTTAAAACGTAAAAAGTTTAACGTAAAACGTAAAAAGTTTAACGTAAAACGTAAAAAGTTTAACGTAAAACGTAAAAAGTTTAAAAAGTTTAACGTAAAACGTAAAAACGGCGCGTAAAAACGGGATGTAAAAAACGGTGCAGTATAAAACGGCGCGTAAAAAAAGTTGGGCAAAACGGGGCGTAAAAAAAGTTGGGCAAAACGGGGAATAAAAAAAATTGGGCAGAGACGGAGCATAAAAACGTCGTGTAAAAAACGACGCGTTAAAAAAACATAAAAACGGCGCGTAAAAAACAAGAGGCGTGAATGCGGCGCATTAAAACGCCGCGAAAAAAAAAGGGACGTAAAAAACGTCGAGGTAAAACGGGACGCCAAAAACCGGCGCGCAAAAAAAATTCGCTTTGTTAAAAAAATCTGAATTAAAAAAAATGCTTTTAATAAAAAAATTATTCTTGAAAAATAAAAAGTAATATAATAAAACTAAAAAGTAATAAAAAAATAATAAAGATAAAAAGACAAAATAGAGTAATTTTACTATACTACCCTTTTGAATTAAAATATTAAAGATATAATAAGACAAAATCTATTTAATATTAGTTTTTGTTACTTTCAATCTCATCCATCCATCTTCTTTATTTAAAGGCTAGAAAGTGGTTCTCCCAGTTCTTACAACTGGAGGTGGTTTTCATTTTAGCGGTCCTATATATATATATATATGGAGGAGCTCATGCGAGAACCACCTTTATTGTGAGAACCGCGAGAACCAATGTGAACACAACCTAAAATAGCTAAAAAACCCTAAAAAAACCCAACCCCCACCCCCCCCCCCCCCCAAAAAAAAAACCTAACCCCCCCAAGCGAAATGCTAAAACCTAAAAAAACCTAACCCCCCCCCCCCCAAAAAAAAACCTAAACCCCCCTCCCCCCCCCCCCCCCCCCCCAAGCTAAAATGCTAAAAACTAAACCCCAAAAAATCTAAAAAAATCTAAAGAAATCTAAAAAAATCAAAAAAAGAAACTTTTGGTTCATAGCATTATAATTACAATTTGGTTGGTAATTTTAAGGTTTGGTAACGATACGTTGTTTGATAGGGGGGGGGGGGGACTGGCTTCTATTTTTCCTTAGGAACGAATTTAAAAGTGTAGAAGATAAATTACAAACTTGGTACATATGATAAGATTTTTTTTATTTGACCTTTTTCAATAAGATCACTAGCATTTTAGTTTTATAAAATATAGAGGTTTAAGTAGATTTATTTTTATAAAACTGATCTATATAAAAAATTAGAAATTAATTTCTGTCTTAGTTTATAAACATCCTTCGTCTTAATAGAAAAATTAACTTAGTTAGTGGTTGGATGAAAATTTAAAATAATTATGTGACAAAGCTATTATTTTTTTCATATAAAAATTTCATGTATATTCTTTTTTATTTTATATCTAACAAAATTAATTAAATAAAAGAAATTTAAAAGAGTTTGAGTAAATTACCAAAATCGTCCCTGTGGTTTTATATTTGCTAGTTTCATCAAAATATCATCAACTTAACAGAAAAAATAAACTAAGTTAGTGGTTTGGATGAAAATAGCAAAAAGTTACAAACGTTGGGGGTAATTTGGTACAAAAGTGTCATTTTGGACGAAAATTGCAAACCTGCCCAAACCTCAGGGATGATTTTGGCAATTAACTCATTTCATTATTATGAAAAGTCATATTTGTATGTAGAGTAAACTGTCAAAATGGTCTTTGAGCTTTGGTCATTTTTATCATTTTAGTCCAAACTTCAAACCTTTTAAATCTGGGTCCATGTGGTTTCAATTTTGTTGTCATTTCCATCCAAAATTAAAATCTAGTCAGATTTTTCAGTTAACATCCAACTTTTTTATTTTTTCCTCCTTTTAATGAAGGGAAAATTGATCTTTTTAACGTTTTATTATAACAAATTAAAAAAATATGACCATTTTTCCCTTCATTAAAAGGGGGGAAAAGACAAAAAAACTGGATGTTAACCGAAAAATCTGACAAGATTTTTTTTTGGATGAAAATGGCAACAAAATTGAAACAAAAGGGACCCAGATTCAAAAGATTTGAGTTTTGAACTAAAATGACAAAAGTGATCAAATCTTAGGGACTATTTTGACAGTTCTCTTGGATGTATTTTTGTAATTTACGCGTTGTGGCGCAAAATTCAAATGTTAGATAATATACCAAATGCCAAATGAGACATCTTAAAACTTAGTATAGAAATGGGAAAAGTAACAAATACAAAATGAGAGACACTTTAAGACTTGGTATAGAAATAGTATTAATTGAGGGATAAAAATGGTCATTTAACCAAACAAAATTCCTCAATGTGAAATCTGGTCATTTGATTGAAGAAATTGAAAAGGAAAAATAAAGATAAAAAATAGATACAATACCTCAATTAGTTTTGAGAGAGATTCAAAATTTTATTTACAAGAAAATGAAACTGATGCAACCCTTAAAAATAGTTTTATTAGGTCTTAAAAAAGTTGTATTAGAGCTAATGCAATCTTTTCAAAGTCTAATGCAACATTTTTTAAATGGTTGCATTTACTATTCAAATGCAACCTTTTTATAGTGCAACCTTTTTACATGATAATGCAACTTTTCTATTACTAAAATGCAACCTTTACTACCTCAAATGCAACCTTTAATGTACTTAAATGTAACCATTATTTTATTTTTAATAGAAACATGCAACCTTATTTTAAATCAAAAGCAACACTTTTTTATGATTTTATCTACACCAAATGCAACCTTTATTATAGTTAAATGCAACTCTATAACATCTTTTTTTAATGTAATAAAATTTCTATTATTATGCAATAGTATTTGAATTACACAAACATGATAATAAGATAGATATAACAAATAATCTTACACAAACACGATAATAACATAGATATAATAGATAATCTTATATTGTAATCTAACATAAGTCCAAACTCAAAATAATAATGTAATAAAAGCAAAGTTAATTAAAATGATAAAAAGTAACAAAACCTCCTACTCATCCCTAAGATCTTGAAGTACTTCAATAGATAGCTTTTTCATAATACTTCGCATCGTAGCTTCAAAGTTTTTTTTTTGCTTCGAAAAGTAGCGATTTTTTTATAAAAAATATTGAAAAATTCAAAAAAAAAAAAATTTTGTGTGATTTTTAGCTATTTTTAGGCATTTTTAGTTGTGTTCACATTGGTTCTCGCGGTTCTCGCAATAAGAGGTGGTTCTCGCATGATCTTCTCCCTATATATATATATATATATTAGTTTCTTAGAAAGTAAGATTTTGTTAATTTCTTAAAAGCATTTATTAAGAAATTGTGGTGTAATAAATATTTTAATATAAGAGCATTCTCATCCAATCCATCAAAACTTGTGAGGGTGAGTTTTTATATTGTAAAGGGTAAAAAAAGTGGTTGTGAGTGGAGGAGAGAGAAAATGTTACTATTGATCTGTATATTTGGGGTGTTGGTGCACTGAATGTCTGCTGACTACGTCTTATCGAGTCTTTAGGTCTAGATGGTTAGAATTAGGGTTTACATGTAAAAGTGCTTGTTAGCTTGAAAGTGCTTGTTAGCTTGAAAGTGCTTGTTAGCTTGAAACTGATGTGTCATTTCAAGCTACCAGGCTACAACTATAAATAGGAGTTGAGTGTGTCATTTGAAGATATCAGAAGTCATAGCTTGTGAGACAAGGTGCTGCCAAAATCTTGTTAGAAACGATTGTAAAGTCTCGGAAATCATTAATAGAGAAGAAGTTAAAAGGAATAAGCTGTTGTGACTTGGTTTACTTTGATTCCGCCTCTGTAAACTGAGATGAACTACTTTTACTGACGTTTAGGGTCACGCAAACGGTCCAACAAGTGGTATCAGAGCTCAGGACAAGGAGTTCATACCATAGCAACTTGATTCTACCGGATTTTCTCATTTCTACTTACTTCTTCTCATTCTTTTTCTGATTCGGACATAATTCATGGATGAAATGGCCTGAAATTAACACATATCAAGCGAAATACATAGTTAACTAATCCTTGAAAGTTTCGGACTAAAACACGGCTTAAAACTGATCAAATTCGTCTGATAGCTTGAAATTTTTCGTGAAATGATGACATCATAGGCCTGATAGCTTGAGCCTGATAGCTTGAAATAGCCTGATAGCTTGAGCCTGATAGCTTGAACGAGCCTGATAGCTTGAACGAGCTTGATAGCTTGAACGAGCCTGATAGCTTGAACGAGCCTGATAGCTTGAACTTGTATTATCAGTTTCGCTTGAAAGTTGCTGATTCTACTTGAAGCTATTTCGCTTCAAGTGATCTTGTTTGAACTTGATATTTTTCAAATTCAAGAATATTTCTAAGTATTTGTTGAATATCTCAGGTAATTGAAGATGTCAAGCAGTAAGGTTGATCATGATAGTAACAGTGAAAAAGTCCTCGCTTCTAAAGTTTGTACATTTACGATCAGTGGGAGTAATTTTATGGAACAGCACTGGTATTTCTGTTATACATGTGATCTGACCGATTCAAAAGGTTGTTGTTCTGTTTGTGCAGATGTCTGTCATCGAGGACATCGTGTTGTCTACTCTCGATCAAGTAGGTTTTTTTGCGACTGTGGAGCAGGGAGTGTACAGAACAGCAGTTGCCAGTGTCTGAAGCCTAGGAAATTCACTGGAGATGATGGGGATCAGATGTCTGAAATTGCTACTGGTAATCAGTTGGCAGTAAATGATGATCAAGAAGCTAAAAACATGCCAATATTTGATCATGGCGATTCAGATTCTGAGGTGGAGCAGATTTCAAGTCAAACAAAATGTGAAGTTATGATGACTGAAGAAGCTGTGAAAGAAGATGTTACGGAAAAACAGCAGGTTCTTGAAGAAGTAACTTCCGAGAAAGAAGAATCCAAGAAGAATGGATCTTTAAGTTCTAAAATTGTGTGTTTGAAATGCGAAAAATCAGAAGCAGACAATGTGAAACTCTTAAAGGATGTGGAGAGTTTAACATTGAAAATCAAAAGCTTGAAGGATGAGAAAGAATCTGATAGTAAACAGATTCTTGAAATGAGAGAAAAGTGTGAGAAATTGATGTCAGAAAATGTCAAACTGTTGAGTAGTTTGGACAGTTTGACATTGGAAAACAAAGTTTTGAAAGAAAAAGAGTTTAAAAATGAAAAATTAAAAATTGAAAAAGTTTTTCAAAATCAAATCAAGATTTTAGAAGATGAGAGAGATATTTTTGGTAAAGATAATCTTGAAAAACAAATTGAAATCAATTCTCATCTTGCTAAAATCATTCAGCTTGAAAAAGAAGCTGAAAAAGCTCGGATTAAAATCAAAGAGCTTGAGAATAAATTGAAAGGTTTTGTGAATTCTACTTCACATGTTTGTCCAAAACCGATCAATTCTGTTCCAATAAGTGACAATGTCACAAATTTTGACAAAGTCAAAATTGAAAATTGTGATGAAATATCTGATGATGAAAAAGAAAAGAAAAATATTTTTAGAATTACAAGAAAATTTTCAAAATACCTTTTTGCAATCTACTGAAACAGGTGAATGTTCTAAACAAAAACATGTTAAGAAGAGTGTAGAACAGAAACAAAAAGTTAAAAATTTGAAAAATTTTAAAAATGAAAATAAAAGCTCATCAGATAAATCATCCAATCATTATAAAAAATCACAAAAATTTGTAAATGAAAACTTACAAAGTGTTGGTAATAAGTGGTGCAGGTTTGACCACAGTGCTCAAAAGACAAATCCAGCATTGAAGAGGAGAAATGATTATCACCAAGCCAAACAATGTTATGATCTGAAGGTTTGGAATGACAGAAGTGGATGGTACGATAACAGAGTGTGCTACACCTGTGGTGTGAGAGGACACATTGTTGTTAACTGCCAGAATTGGAATTTTGAAACACGAAGATGCTATAATTGCCATATCAGAGGACATATTGCCAGAGATTGCCCAAGGAGATCGATGGGAAGATCGAGGGTTGAATCTCAGAGAACGGTGAAGAAACCAGTCAATGTCAAACCCAAAGAACAGAAGGTTCTAGAACAGAAAGTGAAACTTTCGCAGGGGCAAAAAGACAGACTGAGGAAAAAGAGGAAGAAGGCGAGAGAGTATCTGGAGAAGATTTTGTCTTCAGGTTCACCAGTTGGTTCGAATAAAAGTTCTGATGAATCGATTCACTCGACGGCAAAGTCAAGCAAATCGAATTCTTCAGATACAAATCTGAGGACAAACAAAAGGAAAAAGAAAGTTATTGGCGATGAATCTGGCTCATCCAAGTCAGACAAGCCAAGTTCAGGCAATGAATCTGATTCCACAAAATCAGATGAGCCACAAGTTGAGGTAAAAAAGGAAGAAACAGTTTCTTTAATGAATGATGAGAAATTTCCACCATTACGAGCTGCAAACCTAAAATCAAAAGGTGTTGATGCTGAAAAAATGTTTAATAGCAATGTTAAACATATTTTTAGTAAGATGGCTGATGGTAAGGAAAAAGGAGTAAAAGAATTTTATGAAGAAAAGAGAAAAGCTCAAAATACACCCAAGGACAGTCAGGCTTGGGTGAAACTTTTCAAATAGAAAAAATCTGACTTGCCGGAGCTTCCAGGTTGGTAAGTGTGAAGCAGGTATCGGCATCATTCTTGAGAAATTCACAGGATGGTAACTGTGATATTTCGTCTTACTAGTGGTTAATCAAGGACATTAAGTTGTACTTGATTTTCTACAAATGATAGTGTTGTTTGATCTAATAATGTTAAATTTTCAAAATGGTTAAAAGAGAACAAGGTGATGAGATGACCCCGAATCCACAAGTGATGGTTAAACAAACTAATTTTTCCGGAAAAACCATTCTGATTAAAACAAACTTAAGTGTTTTGAAATCATTATGGGAAAATAGTTTGTTATAAGGGGGAGTTCTGATTGAATACGCCGAAACCCTCACGGCTGAACAAACATGATTACTTTCATCAGATTGAATAACGGTTTTCAAACTGTAAAAATCAATGTGTTGTATATCATGGGGGTATGTATATTTTCTGCAAATCAGAGCACTTGAAGCAGAAAATGGATGGCGAGACAAAGCTATCAGTGTTGGTTGTCAAATTTTCTTTAAATGATTTTGTATTTTAGGGGGAGAAAAATTGTCATTAGAAAATCCAAAAACATTTGAAAAATTTGAAAAAGCCAAAAACATGATAAAATTCAAAAATTTGAGTTTTGCGTAAAAAGAGGAAATGATAGTACATCAGTAGACAGTCACAGTATGCTAAAGAATTGGAATGTTTAAATGTGTTAAACAATCTCACCGTGGATGTGTCGGTAGATTTTTATACATTTAGTAAACTTTTTCGGGATATAAACCTAAATTCAAACTTACTTATTTCGTGGGGAACACTACTTGGATATATAGGTAACCCCTGAAATCTCGTTTGAAAGGTCTCATAATCTGATATACTAGGTCTTTATACTCAATGATGTCTGGGGTATTATTCCGGGACTTCTGCCGAACGGTAGTTCTGACCTAGTCCTTGAATAATATTTTCTGAAATGCTTGAAACATAGCATTAAACCCTCAGCATGCCGATGAAACAATAAAATTGATAGTCACTGCTGTTGTAAGCAAAAAGATCCTCTAAAGGGGACATACCGTAAAGTCGAAGCTGATATCTCTCTGCGTATACGGAAGTATCGACCTGAGATCCCTCGGCCCTCGCATACCTAATTTATATACAGATATCATTGTAGTATACTCACCTGTAAGACTGATTATTGGGATTCTGGATACGGGAGTATATTCAAGAGGTGGGACACATGAATAGGTTTAAGTTCTTAATACATTTAATTCGTATCCTGAATCAGTTGAAGTTTGTATGAAAATTTAAGTGGATCAGTATATCGACAATCTAAGTGAATTGTTTAATGCATAATGTGATTTTAAGCTCAACGGTACTTGTGACTTGTCGAAAACTGATATGATCCTCTGACGCATACTCAAACAAAAATATTGTCTGTAAATATGTTTGTACATATTTCGTTACTGCTTTATGTTTTCAGAAAATACAAAAAGATTTTGATTTCTGCTTTATTTTCGACAACTGATGTCTGAGTGCTGAGTTTCAAAATCTAAGTAAGCTGATCGTGTTTCTGAAAATAAAACAAGTTCATTAATTTGAAACTTGAAACTTTGTATAAAAAATTCAAAAATAGTTTGTGATATCTCCAAGGTCATTAATTTGGACTTGGCTGATAAACTGTGAGGGAGTTGGATTCTTTAATATTGCCAAATTTGTAAAGATTGTTGATAGGAGGAGTGATTTAGAAAATTGAATTGTCAGGTTATTATTACTTGAAGTTTATAATGTTGTTACTTATAAGTGTATGAGTGATTGCAGGAAAGAGTTCAGACTACGATCCCAGAAGCTGAGTCTAAGGGGGAGTCTGAAGACAAGTTCAAAGCAAAGGGGGAGTTTGTAAACCGAAAAGACAAGGTGACGATCCCTAAAGCACAGAAGCTTGATGAAAGGGGGAGCCTGAAGAAAGTGAGAGTCAGAGATAGATCCTGATACAACATTTGAAGATAGAAGCTGTTCAAAGAAGATAAAGATTGATAGGATGCTTGCATTGATAGACAAAATTGGAAAGAGACAAAGACTAAAGACTCAAGGCCAAAGACTTCGTCAACATCCAAGGGGGAGTTTGTTGGTGCACTAAATGTCTGCTGACTACGTCTTATCGAGTCTTTAGGTCTAGATGGTTAGAATTAGGGTTTACATGTAAAAGTGCTTGTTAGCTTGAAAGTGCTTGTTAGCTTGAAAGTGCTTGTTAGCTTGAAAGTGCTTGTTAGCTTGAAAGTTCTTGTTAACTTGAAAGTGCTTGTTAGCTTGAAACTGATGTGTCATTTCAAGCTACCAGGCTACAACTATAAATAGGAGTTGAGTGTGTCATTTGAAGATATCAGAGGTCATAGCTTGTGAGACAAGGTGCTGCCAAAATCTTGTTAGAAACGATTGTAAAGTCTCGGAAATCATTAATAGAGAAGAAGTTAAAAGGAATAAGCTGTTGTGACTTGGTTTACTTTGATTCCGCCTCTGTAAACTGAGATGAACTACTTTTACTGACGTTTAGGGTCACGCAAACGGTCCAACATGGGGGGACACTGTTCACCCAGTATAATTTTTTTAATATATATTGAAAGTGGTTGTGAGTGAAGGAAAGAGAAAAATGTGATGATAATATTATTTAATTGAAAAGGAGAGAGAAAAAGTATTTGTTTTTAGTGGAAATATATTGATATAGGAGTTGTTTTTTAGTGGAATGTATGTATAATTTGATGGATTGGATGAGAATGCTCTAAGATTTGATAAAAGAAATTAACATTCTGTTTAAAAACAATAAAGTTAACTGCCATTTTCGTCCCTGTGGTTTGGTCACTTTGGCCATTTCAGTCCATTTTTCAAAAATGCGCCATTTTCGTCCCCCACGTTCTGGAAAGGTGCCATTTCATTCCAAAAATCATAACCCAGTTAAGTCAGTTAGTAAATAAGGACTGATTGTGTAAATTTGTAACATAAAGGACCATTTAAGTAAATATTAAACACCACCACCACTAGCCCTGCCACCACCACCACTCCGCTGCCACCACCACCGCCACCACAGCCCTGCCACCACCACCACCACCACTCCGCTGCCACCACCACCACCACCACCGCCACCACAGCCCTGCCGCCACCACCACTCCGCTGCCACCACTACCACTGCCACCACAACCCTGCCACCACCACCACAGCCCTGCCACCACAGGCCTGCCACCACCACCACAGCCCTGCCACCACCGCCACCACAGCCGGTTCATCATCATATCAGACGAGAGAGGGAGAAAGTCGGAGAGAGAGAGAGAGAGAGATAACGAGGCGGGAGAGAGAACCGGCGACGGTGGGGCTGCCTCCCCAGATGATGACGATGATGACGTTGATGGTGGTGGTTCCGGCGGTGGCGGTGGTGACCATGCTACTGTTCATCGTCTTCCCCAAAACGGTCAACAGAAGTCAAACGGCCTAATTCTCGATCAATACCGGATAATATTCAAATTAAACTTGCAGAAACATTGTACAAGTATAAACATACCGATTGGGTGATTAAAACCGATCCGATATCGCGTGCAACGGCGTGGCGACAGTCTCCGGCGACGGGTATTCCGGCGAGACTTGCAGACGATGAACAGAGGGTATTTTCGAAGGGGTAAAGGATTTTGAAGGGTGTGAGAGTTTCGTATGGGTTCAGGGACTCTAAATAACACAACAATTTGACACTTAATCGACAAACTTCTGTGGATTAATTCCACTTTGAATTTTTTATAAAAACTCCGATTTCACGTGGTGTCGGGCATGCTTATTGAACAATTACAAAGCGTGGGGAGTTGTTTACGATCTGTGAGAGTGGTGGTGGCAGCGGAGTGGTGGTGGTGGCAGGGCTGTGGTGGCGGTGGTGGTGGTGGCAGCGGAGTGGTGGTGGTGGCAGGGCTGTGGTGGCGGTGGCGGTGGTGGTGGTGGTGGTGGCAACGGAGTGGTGGTGGTGGCAGGGCTGTGGTGGCGGTGGTGGTGGTGGCAGCGGAGTGGTGGTGGTGGCAGGGCTGTGATGGCGGTGGTGGTGGCAGCGGAGTGGTGGTGGTGGCAGGGCTAGTGGTGGTGGTGTTTAATATTTACTTAAATGGTCCTTTATGTTACAAATTTACACAATCAGTCCTTATTTACTAACTGACTTAACTGGGTTATGATTTTTGTACTGAAATGGCACCTTTCCAGAACGTGGGGGACGAAAATGACGCATTTTTGAAAAATGGACTGAAATGGCCAAAGTGATCAAATCACAGGGACGAAAATGACAGTTAACTCAAAACAATATGACCTCTACCGCCCGTGGAATTAGTTTACTAAAGACCACTATCCCAACCTCTTTTATTTTTGTTCTTCTTCATCCCTTTAATCCACCACCAACCATGTCTCTTATCAACCCCTTTAATCCACAACCAACCCCTAAACCAGTTAATCCCCCTCACGTCATCACCCACACCATTGCCTACAACACCAAAACTCTAGATGAACCGTTGTTTCGTCTCAAGACTCATGTCATACTCAGACCTTTTAGGGTTCGTTAAGCGGCGACTCGACGGGTGTTGCATGTTGTAGATCAGGAACGAAGGAGGCGATTCGAGTGCAAAACCGCCGCTGCCATGGCTAACCTTTTAGGGTTCCAGCGACAGCAGCGGCGACCTGTCATCATCGTCTCCGATTTTATATCTTTTCTCTATCGTTCGTTCAGATACCCTAGCCGGCGAGGTTAGTGATTGTCAGAGGTTAGGAGGTGGCCAGCAAAAACATGACACCAACTATTTCAGGCCGATGATTTACTCTAAAGTAAAAAGGTTGAAACTTGGACCAACGAAACGCATGGATATAGTATCGGCGGTGGTCGGTGCAGGGCTTTTTCCAGCGAGGTAACCGTGGAATCCGTTGCGGTGGTGTACTGTGTTGCTTGTTCACAACGTTCGACCTTGTACCTTGTGTTGTTTTGATTGTGCATCAATTGTAAAAAAACACGTAGCTGATACTGTAGCTAAGATCTACCCTAAATGTTATATATAATAATAATAATAATACTAGTTATAATTATACACTTGACAATGTTTTGCTTGGTAAGGAGTTTGAACTTTGCAACTTTTTGGTTTAGATACATGCATCCTAAGACCATGTGAAGCGGTCAAGCCCATTTGGGGGGGGGGGGGGGGGGGGGTTATGTGACAAGTGATAAAATGTGTAAGAGAGGGGGTTGTACATACGTATGTAAATATGTGTAAGAGACCAACACGAACCCCAACACCAAACTCCATTTATAATTTTTGCATGCATCGTTTCAAACCGCCACATAGCGCCGGCCAGGGTGGTGTTCCCTGGCGCTATAAGGCGTGACGAGGGTGTTTGGCGTTATATACCGTGCGACTATGGGTGCACGAAGGAGCTATATTACGTAACCCTTTTTTGTGTTCGACCCTTCCATTGCTTCCTTCCGCATGGCACATTTCCATTTTTTGATCTACATCCAAATTTGAGATGACCATCCCACTCCATCTCTGTCCTGTAACACCGCCACATCATCTTCGCCTCACCCACTTCCCCTAGCCCATTCTGCCCAGCCTAAGGGCTTTTTTTTGTTGACGTACCCAACTTATTTTAAGTGAATATAGAAATTAGAAAGGTTAAAAATGAAATTAAAATCATCTTCAAAATAAAGTAAACAAAATACTAGTGACCTGACTGAATCCGGTAAAAAACACTCGAATGACTACCTAGTAAAATATCCCTTTTGATAGACATACACCCAAAAGTTGTGACCTTGATGAAAAAAAATACTGGGTCGCGATCGCCACCCGCAATGGGATTCCAAGGATGGATGTGCCATCATCCATGGCTAACACCATCCCACTGTTGGTTTTCATATGACAAATCTTTGGGTTTATCATGGTCGATGGGCGTCGAAGGATGGAGAAGAGGGTTAGAGGTGCTAAATTGTAGAGGCGCCCCCCCCCCCCCCCCCCCCCCCCCAAAAAAAAAAAAAAAAAAAAAGAAACTGTCTACCCGTTTTTTTTTTTTTTTTTTTTTTTTGCGGTTATTCACTTTAACTAGTTTGGTTAATAACCGCTTTTTTTTTCTATTAATTAACAGGTTTTCCCCTTTTTTGATTTTTAGGGGTTAACCAGTGGTTCGGTTAAAAACTAGTTCCACTTCTCAATATCTATAACCGGTTAAGAACCAGCGGTTAAAATTAACCACTAACCGATAAATGTCCTACCGGTTATTAACCGGTTCCGGTTAACAAACCGGTTTTTTTGCCCACCTCTATCAGTTAAAGGAGTCATGTTGAACTTGACAGTAAACCTGGAAATTTTATACGAGCATGACACGAAACCAAAAATATATGTTAAGGCACGTGGAGAGCTTGACTAAAGAATATAAATGCATATAAAATAATTACGTCTAAAGTATAAAACACGACTCATTACAATACAACTATTACATGTTAAAAGTTAAAACATAATTACGGAATACTTAGTTATTATGGACTCAGTTTATAGAATACTATTTAAAGGTCTTCTTATGCGTCATTAGGTACTCATTTCCTTATTTTATTTTAGGGTCCAGTTATCATACAAAGGAGGTTTTATCTAAGAAAAGTGACAAGGATTTTGGGTCATTGGATGGATATATTAATGTGTGGTTAAGATCTAGAAGTGGCAAAATTGTAAATAATGTTATTTAAATAACTATTAATCGACGAGCATAGGGGTAGAATGGTAATTGATCTTGTTTTAAAATCAGAAATTGTCATATATAACTTACAATTATCAAGCTCCCTCTCTTCCTTCAAAATCTGAATTTCTAAAAAACAGATGGATGATCGCCCAAAAAATGGGGTTTTACATACAATTCCAGATTGCAGGTGGTGTAAAACACCATGATAAGAGCATCTTTTGAAAAAAAAAAAGGAATAAAATACCATACCATACTAAAACACATTTTAGAAATGCAGGTTTAAAACACCATGTGTTAACGCATGTATAGAACACTATAATAAGAGATATCTTCTTATTATCAGTGGCGGATCTTGACCGTTGAACGTGCCATGGCCGAAAGACACGGGCACTAAAAAAAGCTCAGGCAAGCCCGGGCCAAACATAGTATATATAAAAAATTTCGATCGAAATGCGAAAAATTAGCACTACGGCCGAAAAACTTGCCCGGGCCGTGGCCCTGCCACAACACTATTAAGAACCGCCCCTGCTTATTATGTATAAAACACCATACTAAGAACATATTATGGAAATACAGATTGTAAAACATCATGAACTAAATTAAGACTTTATTAAAACACCACGTTATGTAAACATGTAGGAACACCATACGCTATTTAAACACCATATCATCTAGAAACGCAGGTTGTAAAACACCACAAATTGAACTGACTTTATTAGAACACCATGTTATAAACCAGATACGATTAAAACACCATGTATTGATGTTGTGTTACTACTGTTGATTAAAACACCACACTAAGAACATCTTTTGGAAACGCATGTTGTAAAACACCACGAATTGAACTAAGACTTTATTAAAACGCCGATCATGTAAGATTAATCGGAGATATGGTTAAAAAATAAAAACCCTGAAAAATCTCTCCAAATAGTAACTGTATTATCTTTCCTTATTGGCATTATGGACACAATTACACCAATACCCTCAATGACTTATCTTATTCAATACCACATGTCCTCATCTTTTTTTTCTTGACTTAATGGTCCTTTGTAAAAGGAACCTTAACCTATTTATTTTAATAACGTTAGAACATTTAAAAGTTTTTAAATTAACACCACCGAGAACTTACAATGCTATGATCATATTAAGATCTTATGTAACATCCTTTGCTTACATGGATCTATATAAAAGATCGACACGACACATTTTAGCCAGAAAAAAAATCTTAGAATAATAAAATGGTGTTTGGTTTTGGAATCATAATAAATTTAATTGAGAAAATTCATTCATGTAAAGAAATTCAAACTTCCCTCCACTCTCACCCATTGGAATCACCACTACCATCACAATGTCGCCGTCACTAATGTAGTCACTAGCATCACCACCTATGGTAGTTGTCGGCGGTAGTGATGGCAACGACACGTAGGTGGTGGCAATAATGATAAATTAGAATTCCTTTGTGATTGTATGGTTAACCAATCCCGATTCCTTTTCTAGATTATAATTCTTTCAAATTACAATTCTTTCTTACAATTTTCAATTCAAAATTTAATTAGTTAGCAATAACACTGATTCTTGTATGTGATTTTGATCCACATTTGGTTCTTTCATGTGTTTAATTTGTTAGAAATAACCCGTTGATGTGGCCTTACGGATCATTTGAGTAACGTTACCAATATGCCATAACTAGTCCCCGACAATTACTTGATAGTAGTAATTGTCAAAATTGATTAGTTCAAGGGGCAATTATGATTTCCCTTTAGGTACCATTAATAGAGAATACATAGAGTTTTGATAACGGATCAGTATTCATGACCATTATTCATTGATCTTTATATATAGATGATAAGTGATCAAAAAAATTATGAAGAATAACAATACTAAGAATTCTCTCTAGTGTGATCCATCAACACAATGTACTATAACGGGATCATGACTTCATTTTTATTCTCAAATATAATCATCCCTACAAGTAAGTATCTCTAACTTGGCATGTATATTTACGTTATGATTGAATAAACATGATTAGGGTTCTTTATTTTTGACTCATGTTTAAAGATATAATCAACATGTGGTATCAAAGCATTATGTTAGATTATATCCTAATTAGTCGTTGAATTTGATTTGTGATAACTTATGTGGCATTGGTTCTTTCTTTACCCTTTGAACAAAATATCACAAATAGATGAACATGCATTTCGATGCGTATCAGACAAAACATATATCAAGTATGGATAGTCCAAGAGACGATCTATATTTTTGTGATTAAAAAGTAAAATAAATAAGTTACAGTAATCCTTATCCGTTTTATTATATATTCATGATTTTTTCATGAATTAGATTTTATTTGAAAAAAGATGGAAATGATGATTATTATTTTTACTCGATACTTTCATATAATTAATTGCCTTGCTTTTCATATTTCCAAACAGTGGGTGTTAAGACCACGATTTGAATTTATTTAAATTTTAAGTTATCTAAATGATTATTCTTTGAATTCAATTATCTGGAAAACAAATAAGTTGGATGTCTTTTCCTTGAAATTCAATTAACATAATGATTTAATCACCTGTCTTAAAATAAGTTTTTGAAATAGAATAATAAAATGGTAAATTTCAACAAAAATTGGATGTTTAACTTAGTGGTAGATCTTTTTGTTTGACATTGAAATTTAATTGATACTATTTTATATAATTATGTGTATAACAATGAACGTAACGGCTAATTATTTGACGATACACATAATAAATTATTAGGCTAATTTCCATAAATATTTCATTTCTGGCCTAAAGCTGTCATGTTATATTTATGTGTCATATTCTTTTAATCATTTATGTTCATAACACATGAACTTTGGTCAAAGTCAAAGCGAAGTCAGAGTTCACGTCGAGCATTTAGTCAGTCTATTATGTATGTTCATGATACAGGAATTTTGGTCAAAGCCAAAGCGAAGCCAAAATTCTTGTAAAACATTAAGACTATATGTTATTTATGTATGTTCATTATACATGAATTGTGATCAAAGCCAAAGTGAAGCCAAAGTTCATGTAGAACATTGAGACAGTCTTTATTTATGTGTGTTCATAATGCCTGTATTTTGGTCAAAGCCAAAGCGAAGCCAAAATTCAGGTAGGACATTAAGCCAATTTATTATTTATTCGTTCATAATGCTTAAATTTTGGTCAAAGCCAAAGTGAAGCCAAAATTCAGGCAGAACATTAAGTTGGTTTTATTTATGTACATAATACATGAAATTTGGTCAAAGCGAACCCAAATTTATGTAGAACATCAAGGCAAACTGTTATTCATGTCCGTTCATAATATTTGAATTTTGGTCAAAGCCAAAGCAAAGCCAAAATTCAGGTAGAACCTTAAGTTAGTATGTTATTTTGGTGTTATAGTAGACTATATCTTCAATATAATAATTTGTGTTTGCTTTACTTGATTACCCTA
>JARYGA010036886.1:0-22630 GCA_030545235.1 Helianthus tuberosus | reverse complement strand
TTTCGCACGAACGACGCGTTAAAGTAGCATAAGCTACCTTAATGGGTCGTAACGGGTCGAAAGCACTTAGGCTAATTTCCGATTTAGGATGTAGGCTTTGTTAAACCATATCACATGAGTTCCAACACTCATTTGGTTTACAAGACCTCATCTTATCCGATCTTCTGATTTAGGTGTCAATTTATTTACTAGTGATCCGATTACTAAGTATTACTTGAAGTTTCCTTGGTTTGTCTGAGCTTCGCTAAGTTCTTTATATCAAGGATACCCTATCATTCAATGTGAGTACATAGTTCCCCTATTTTACTGTTTTCAATTATTTTGGGGTGATTCATATGTATTAAAACAATTTCGATATTTTAATGATGTTTTCAAAAACGATTAAGATGGTTTATATTAAACTAAATACGATTTCGATAATGTGAACGAAACTTGATGGTTGTAACTACATAACGAATGACATTCATTAGCATTGATCAAGCCGACCAATATTAGGTTATGGTACCATAGGATCTGATAAATCCCGTTATCAGACTACGCCCATGGTTATGTGTGGGGGTTATGTAGGTAACGACCGAATCTGATGATTGTTAACTTACCCTTTGGTGGTTTGTTAATGCGAGAAACGAGGTAGTCGAGTCACGAAGGTTTGAATGTTATTAGCGAGACGACCATAAGTAGTTTCACAATTAAAACGAAAACGATTTTGGGACGAATTAAACGATTTGGAATGACTTAAACGAGATAAAACGATTTGAACGAATGATTGGTTTTGGGTAGTGATTAGATAATGGGACGGGTGTAGCATGATAGAATCATGGTAGATACGCCGCTGGTACATCTTATATATAAGTGCTTCTATCGTATTACATTGCGTGTCATTATTTAGTTCACTTGGGAAACGATTTGAAATGATGTCACACAACGAGGTTTTCGAAATGATATAAACCATACGAGTTTTATTAACGAGTTTTTAACGAGATGTTTTACGAATTGGTTTACTAAAGCAAATGTTTTGGGATTAAGAATCATGGCTACGAGATTTTATAAATTATAACCATCTTGATTTGAGTTGGTTAATCATGTTGCAATCTTATATACTTTTCAAAACAAGGTTTTCGAGGTATTGCAATATATACATAAACGAGCCATGATTCCGATACTCTTATAAAAACCTATGTGCTCGCCAGCATTTGTTTGCTGACTTTGTTTTTACATATGTTTCAGGTGATGTTGCATGATGATTGCTAGGAAGCACGTTCACTTAGGATCTGGACAAGGCCTTAGTTACATAAAAACGATAGTAGACGATGTTTAATTTGTTTGATTGGTTTTAAGACAATGTAAATTACTTAATGAATCAATAAAACGAAACTGTTAGTTACCATGGTTGTTGAAACGATGATTCTGTTACAACACTCCCCGACGTTTCCGCCACGGTTTGTTGTTTTAACGTGGTCGGGGTGTGACACTGCCAAGGCGTCTTAAGTGACTCGTTAGCCAGATATTTTCTTAAGTTAGACACGTAAAACATGTCAAGAATTCCTTGTAGTTTTAACTTATATGTTATCGGACCAACTCTTCCGGTCATCTCAAGTGCTCCAATATAGCGTGGACTTAGTTTCCCCCTTTTACCAAAATGAATAATTCCTTTCCAGAGCAAGACTGTAACACCTGTGCCTCCACGGCCATCAAACAAATACCAAACCAACGAAATATTGTATTTCATACTTGGGATTTGTAAAAATATGTGTATCATTTGCACATATCAATTTTTGTTCGATTTCAAACTCTAAATCGCTTTCTGGAATGTTATACGCGCACTGATGCGTAAATATAACCAGTTTAATGCAACAAACACTCCGGAATAGTGACATAGGCTTAACATACCTTAAATAACCTTTACATAACTTAGATATAAGTTTTGGAAGGTTTGGTGTGGTGAAATCAAAGTTTAATCTCTTACAGGGACTAAATTTGACAAACTGCGAAAGTATGCCAATTTGAACTGTAACAGACCTTCCGGAACATGACCATAAGTTAAACATACCATAAATATCCTTTACATAGCTTAGAAATAGGCTTTGAGGGGTTCGGTGTGCTAAAATAAACTTTTGGGTCATTCAGGGACTAAAAGTGTCAAAAAGTGCACAAGTTTGCATTTTCGCGCATAACTTACGTTCTGAATGCATCCGGACATCAAAAAAAATTATGTTAGCACTAAAATATTTTATTTTAGTGTTCTCCATAAGAAAAATCCATTCGTCACGTCATTTGGATCGTTTTTCGCATTCAGGACCAGATTCGATGTATTAGCCGTTGTTTAATTCACAACCACACATTCTAACTTGCTTAGTCAGCGGATAAGGATGGAATTTAGGCACCATGACATTTCAACACATGTATGGATGGAATTTAAACATCTAAACACCATGACATTTCAACACATGTATGGATGGAATTTAAACACCTAAACACCATGACCTTTCAACACATGTATGGATGGAATTTAAACACCTAAACACCATGACATTTCAACACATGTATGGATGGAATTTAAACACCTAAACACCATGACATTTCAACACATGTATGGATGGAATTTAAACACCTAAACACCATGACATTTCAACACATGTATGGATGGAATTTAAACACCTAAACACCATGACATTTCAACACATGTATGGATGGAATTTAAACACCTAAACACCATGACATTTCAACACATGTACGGATGGGATTAAGGCACGTTTTCCATGAAACGATCTTAACGGTTCGGGTATTCCTATAAATACCCATCCACCCCCATTGCTAAAATCACTAGAACTTTGATTTGAGAAACTCTAAGTTGAAACTATTGTTTCATACCTGAGATTTTTGAATCGAGGTTAGCATTCGGGGACCCTTCGTAAGTATTCTTTCGTTCTTTTCCTTATTTTATTGCTTTTCGAGTCAGAAAGTCAAACTTTGTTTGACTTTCAGCGTTGACCAGTAATGGTCAATGCGAAGTTCGTTTGAACTTCGCAACGTGAGTGTAATCACGTTGGTCATAGTCCCTTGGGACTATGCCCACTGATTACCACGTTGTCTAGGGTCGTAGGGTAGGCGATCTAATAAATCGCCTATACCTTCGAGCCCGACCCAGTTTGGTCGATCATTAGGATCCGACCAAATACATTAGGTGACCCTAGTATAGGGCATAACCTTCCGAGGTTATACCCTATGGTCACATCGTTTAAGTAGTTGTATGATAGGTAGTTTATATGCCTTAGGTAAATTACCAGAATACCCTTTTCATGTATAATTGGTAATTAAGCATATGTAACCTAAACTTTTGTCACATAACTGATTATGTAACATGTTTAGGCATATAACACTTGTCATAGGACTAGTTAGACGGTCCGAACGCGTTTCACGCACACGACGCGTTAAAGTAGCATAAGTTACCTTAATGGGTCGCGATGAGTCGATAATACTTAGGTTAAGTTTCATTTAGTATGTAGGCTTTGTTAAACCATATCATATGAGTTCCTACACTCATTTGGTTTACAAACCCTCCTGCTACCCAGTCTTCCGATTTAGGTCCGGGTTAATTATGTAATTACCTATATTAGGTACCGTTTGATTTCCGGGACTCCTCTAGCTTTCTTGGTAGTTGTTCAAGACTCCTAAGCACTCCCAGGCGAGTACATTATTCCCCTCTTTTACTGTTTTCAACTGTTTTGGGGTGACTCATATGTGCTAAATGTTTTATCAATGTGGTTTCAAGAACAATTACAATTATTTCAAGAACGCTAACAATGATTTCAAGAACGAATACAATGATTTCAAAAACTAATAACAAATTTCAAGAAGTGAACAAACTTGTTGGTTGTAGTTTACATGACCGATGATATTCATTAGCTATGATCAAGCCGACCAGTATTAGGTTATGGTACCATAGGATCTGACAAATCCCGTTATTTACTGCACCCATTGTTATGTGTGGGTGTTGTGGGTAGCGACTGAATCTGTAATTATTAACTTATCCTTTGGTAAGGGTTTGTTAAGAACGAGAGCGAGAGCGAGTTGGAACGAGGAACGCGTCAAGAAGGTTTGAATGTTATTAGAGAATCGATCATAAAGTAGTTCACGATTAAAACAAGAACGATTAAAACAAGAACGATTAGAACGATTAAAACAAGAACGATTTGAACGAATGGGTAACGATTGGGTAAACATTTGTACATGATTTACATTTGATCATGCATTTACACGAAACATAGTATTGGTTTAAACCAAGTTTTACTTCAATACTTTGTTGTTGTGCATATGGTTTAGTTGAGACATTTCACTTGCCATACATGGATATTTGACATAGACATTTGACATGGATATTTGACATAGACATTTTGACATGAATTACATCTTGACATGAATACTTTGACATATTATTCAATACATTTGACAATTGATTTAAACATAGACATTTTACATTGTTTGGTTTGGTTTGATTAAGTGATTAAGTAACGATGCGTGTGTAATATGATACAAACATGGTGGATACGCCGCTGGTACTTCCTATATATAAGTGTTTGTATGGTATTACATATTGTAGCGTTATTTGAATCATTTCAGTTTGAGACATAGAACATTTTATACAAGTAACATACTTTTCACAAGACATTTATTTACAAACAACTTATCTTACACAAACTCATTTTTACATGGTTATTCATTTAATCATGCATTATTCTCTTATTTATACTTATCATCCGAACTTATTATTTTTCAAATGATTTACAAAGACAAAGCAAATTACAAGGTTCATGACTAAACATTTTCTCAAACAGAAGTCATGAAACTTATTTTCAACAAAACTAATGTATTCGCCAGCATTTCTTTGCTGACCTCGTTTTCACATATGTTTCAGGTATTGTTGGATGATATCGATTGATAAGATGCATGCTCACATAGGACTGGACAAGGCCTTAGTGACTCAATAACAATGATAGACTATGTTTAAATAGTGTATTTAGATTTCCAGACGATGTAATTACTCAATGTTTAATAAAACGAAACACTTTTGATATCCATGGTTATGAAACATTAATTCTGTTGCAACACGCCCCGATGTTTCCGCCGCGATTTGTTGTTTTACGCGGTCGGGGTGTGACAGAAAAGATGGTATCAGAGCCAATGGTTATAGGGAATTAGGTTATTAGTAATTAGTAATGCTTTGACCTAGTCTATAACCTTCTTAGGACCCTAACGCGAGTTTACTTGCGTTTAGTCATAAAACAATACCGTCACCTATCCTTAGGTGACGACCACAACAAGAACATAAATTTCAAAACCGCTTTGAAAACTAATCATCTGTTCTAGGATGATTAATTTCTAGGTTTTGAACCCTCTATTGTAAGGTTTTGAACCCTCTGTTATATGGTTTTGAACCCCTTTGAATTTTCAAAATCTCGTCAAGGTTTTGGGTTTTAAATAATGTGAACACGTGCAAACTGGAAGGGTGAATGCCTGTATTCTGGGTTTTCTGTCTAGGCAAGCACTTCGTATACATCTCATCAGACGCGAGACCAGTTGTGCTTACCTGGGAATTCTTGGGATGAGTGTTCACTTATAGGCGAGCATGTCTTCGCGATACATTATTTTTTTTAACCTATTTACTTTGACTAATCACCAAGGTCGTTTGTTGCTTTGTAGTAACAAACAAATGACCACTATCCTTGCTTTCATCAGATTTGTTTCATCTCATTCTTTTCGTCTAAATTCTCTCACTCGTTTCCTTTCATGTTTCCTCTTTTAGACAATGCCTCCTCGACGCGAAAGCCAGATAGAGACTGCCGAGCTGGCAGAAATCATTGCGCAGCAAATGGCTGCTCAATTCCCAAACCTCTTTGCTCAATGGAATCAAGCCAACAACAACAACAATGTGCTATGCAAATACAAGGATTTTAACCAGGCTAAACCACTCAAGTTTAGTGGTTCTGAAGGAGCAACTGGGCTTCTTCAGTGGTTCGAAAGCATTGAGAATACTTTTCGCCACGTGCAGTGCCCGGATAATCGCAAGGTCGAGTTCTCCTCGAGCGTGTTTCAGAAGAGGGCTCTTACATGGTGGAATGGGGTAATGAGAGACCGAGGTGCGGAAGTTGCTCTCGCACAGACCTGGGCTGAACTTAGGGCTCTGATGATGAGGGAATTCTGTCCTCGTCATGAGCAGCGAGCTTTGGAGAAGGAATTTGATGAGTTGAAGCAAGATAGTGGTGAGCACAGGGCGTATACTGATAGGTTTGAGGAGCTGAGTCTGCTTTGCCCTACAATGGTTACCCCACTTGACATAGCTATCGAAAGGTACATCGACGGCCTACCTGACTCGGTACAAGACATCCTTACTGGTAGTAACCCTGCCACACTCCGTCAGGCGATCGAGTTATCAGCGACATTGACTGAGTCGCAGATTCGGAAGAACAAGTTACACAGGAAGGGTGACAAGGGCAAGAAACAGTCAGCTGACAAGGAGGATAGCAAGAAAGGCCAAAACAAGAAGGGTAAGGAAGGTGAGACGTCAAAGAAATCAAAGAAGCGAAAGGGTGCCCAAAATTTTGCTGTTACAGCACAGACTGCACAGAACCCGCAGAACCAACCAGCTCAGCCACCTGCAAAGAAAGCATATGCCGGTACCGCACCTTATTGTGCACGCTGCAACGGTCATCACGCAGTACAACAAGCTTGCTGGGAATGCACGACGTGTGGTAAACTTGGGCATTTGGCCAAAATTTGTCATTTGGGACAAAATCAGGCTGCTCAGGTTCAAGCTCCGGTTCAAGGGAATGCTGCGAGATTTCCACTGGGTTCATGTTTCAACTGCGGAGAGATTGGTCACTTCCGCCACAACTGCCCAAGACTGGTAAATGCAAATGCTAACGCAAACCCAAATGCGAATGTCAACGTCAATGTGAATCCAGCACGTGGTCGAGTGTTTAACATCAATGAGGCACTCAATGTTGAAGGAGTGAACAATTAGTATTTTGTTTTTCCTCTGGTTGGTATCTTGTAACATTTAAAGACAATGCGGTTGTTATATAAATAAAAATTTATGGTTTTATTTTCTAACTAATGCAATTGTATGAATGTTTGATTCAACCTTGTGATGTCAACACAAAGACAAAACTACTCGTGTGGTTCTGTCATTTTTACGATCACTTGAGATCTCCCTAAGAACCTCAAACACTGGTTTCTTTTAAATCTAAAGTATTTTATCGTCTTGCACCGTTCGAGATGCAAGAATTATCAAAACAGCTTCAAGAGTTGTCTGATAAAGGATTCATCCGTCCGAACTTTTCACCTTGGAGAAACTCCTGTTCTCCTTGCGAAAAGAAAAAAAAAATGGATCTTTTCGAATGTGTATCGATTAACGTAAGCCTAGTAAGCTTACCATCAAGAATCGATATCCCCCTACCTTAAATCAACGATTTCTCCGATCAACTGCATAGCGTTCATGCTTTTCCAAGATTGATTTGCGTTTTGGGTATCATCAACTTTGTATTCTCGAAGAAGATATTCCCAAAACGGTTTTCTGCATGAAGGATGGCCATTACGAGTTTACAGTCATGCCTTTTAGGTTGACAAATACTCCAGCCATCTTCAAGAACTTAATAAATAGAGTCTGCAAGCCTTATTTGGATCAGATCGTCATTGTTATTATTGATGACACCTTGATCTATTCATGTCCTGAGCCGATCACGATCAACACCTTCGTTGACATCGGAGCCCTGATTGAATTCCTTGTACACTTTAAAATGTACAAAACAACTCAATTAGGACAAACCGAATGCCTTTTAAGATCTTCCTATCTTCATAGTTAGATTCTTGAAAATATTTAAAGTGCCAAAGGAAATCCACGGATTGGGTTTCTGGTATGCTTTAAATACCCGTGTCCAAAGATAACAATTTATAGGTCAAATTGAACGATTATGCGATTGAACGAGTATACAATTATGTGACTATGTGTTTATTCATCTTATGTTTTCTTTTATGCATTTTTGTGTTTTTAATACTCTGGATATTCGTTATCCAAATCCTCGCAGAATCTTTATCGTCATATGAGGGATTCGTAGCAGGATATTCAAAAAGTACTACCTTCAATCCTTAATGGGCTTCTATGTAATAGTTAAGACCCTTGGGTTATATAGTACCATTCCATGATTCGATGAGAGACCCTTTAGTGGTCTAGTCAAAAAGATTGATTCACGATTTGGTTAAAGAACGACATCTAGTGATGTAGCTGGACAGACTCCTTGATAGTCTATTTAGATCATTTATTGATTTAATTAAAAGGATTTTAAGGCGGTCTAGTCACACTCATCACAGGATTGTTCATTTGGTTTTCCCCTACACACTATAAAATAGACTGTGTGAACTGTGCAAGGAATTGTCTGATTATGGACGCGTACATAATTATGAAATTTAGTGCACAGAAACCCAGTAAGATTTATTATGTGTAAGAGCCGATAGTGACAACAATAACGAAATGAGAACGATGTAATGGAGGTACGGTGGACGCACCAATGACGCTTCATATACTTGTATATAAGGATCCCTCTTACATTGTAATCATGATGTTATTAAAGGTTACTAGAAGTTCAGAACCCTAACCAATGTTATTCGATCTTTTCAATTTCATGTTTTCAAGCTCTCACAAGTTTCCTCTAAATAAATTTCGGGACGAAATTTCTTAAAGTAGGGGAGACTGTAACACCTGTGCCTCCACGGCCATCAAACAAATACCAAACCAATGAAATATTGTATTTCATACTTGGGATTTGTAAAAATATGTGTATCATTTGCACATATCAATTTTTGTTCTATTTCAAACTCTAAATCGCTTTCTGGAAGGTTATACGCGCACTGATGCGTAAATATAACCAGTTTAATGCAACAAACACTCCGGAATAGTGACATAGGCTTAACATACCTTAAATAACCTTTACATAACTTAGATATAAGTTTTGGAAGGTTTGGTGTGTTGAAATCAAAGTTTAATCTCTTACAGGGACTAAATTTGACAAACTGCGAAAGTATGCCAATTTGAACTGTAACAGACCTTCCGGAACATGACCATAAGTTAAACATACCATAAATATCCTTTACATAGCTTAGAAATAGGCTTTGAGGGGTTCGGTGTGCTAAAATAAACTTTTGGGTCATTCAGGGACTAAAAGTGTCAAAAAGTGCACAAGTTTGCATTTTCGCGCATAACTTACGTTCTGAATGCATCCGGACATCAAAAAAAATTATGTTAGCACTAAAATATTTTATTTTAGTGTTCGCCATAAGAAAAATCCATTCGTCACGTCATTTGGATCGTTTTTCGCATTCAGGACCAGATTCGATGTATTAGCCGTTGTTTAATTCACAACCACACATTCTAACTTGCTTAGTCAGCGGATAAGGATGGAATTTAGGCACCATGACATTTCAACACATGTATGGATGGAATTTAAACACCTAAACACCATGACATTTCAACACATGCATGGATGGAATTTAAACACCTAAACACCATGACCTTTCAACACATGTATGGATGGAATTTAAACACCTAAACACCATGACATTTCAACACATGTACGGATGGGATTAAGGCACGTTTTCCATGAAACGATCTTAACGGTTCGGGTATTCCTATAAATACCCATCCACCCCCATTGCTAAAATCACTAGAACTTTGATTTGAGAAACTCTAAGTTGAAACTATTGTTTCATACCTGAGATTTTTGAATCGAGGTTAGCATTCGGGGACCCTTCGTAAGTATTCTTTCGTTCTTTTCCTTATTTTATTGCTTTTCGAGTCAGAAAGTCAAACTTTGTTTGACTTTCAGCGTTGACCAGTAATGGTCAATGCGAAGTTCGTTTGAACTTCGCAACGTGAGTGTAATCACGTTGGTCATAGTCCCTTGGGACTATGCCCACTGATTACCACGTTGTCTAGGGTCGTAGGGTAGGCGATCTAATAAATCGCCTATACCTTCGAGCCCGACCCAGTTTGGTCGATCATTAGGATCCGACCAAATACATTAGGTGACCCTAGTATAGGGCATAACCTTCCGAGGTTATACCCTATGGTCACATCGTTTAAGTAGTTGTATGATAGGTAGTTTATATGCCTTAGGTAAATTACCAGAATACCCTTTTCATGTATAATTGGTAATTAAGCATATGTAACCTAAACTTTTGTCACATAACTGATTATGTAACATGTTTAGGCATATAACACTTGTCATAGGACTAGTTAGACGGTCCGAACGCGTTTCACGCACACGACGCGTTAAAGTAGCATAAGTTACCTTAATGGGTCGCGATGGGTCGATAATACTTAGGTTAAGTTTCATTTAGTATGTAGGCTTTGTTAAACCATATCATATGAGTTCCTACACTCATTTGGTTTACAAACCCTCCTGCTACCCAGTCTTCCGATTTAGGTCCGGGTTAATTATGTAATTACCTATATTAGGTACCGTTTGATTTCCGGGACTCCTCTAGCTTTCTTGGTAGTTGTTCAAGACTCCTAAGCACTCCCAGGCGAGTACATTATTCCCCTCTTTTACTGTTTTCAACTGTTTTGGGGTGACTCATATGTGCTAAATGTTTTATCAATGTGGTTTCAAGAACAATTACAATTATTTCAAGAACGCTAACAATGATTTCAAGAACGAATACAATGATTTCAAAAATTAATAACAAATTTCAAGAAGTGAACAAACTTGTTGGTTGTAGTTTACATGACCGATGATATTCATTAGCTATGATCAAGCCGACCAGTATTAGGTTATGGTACCATAGGATCTGACAAATCCCGTTATTTACTGCACCCATTGTTATGTGTGGGTGTTGTGGGTAGCGACTGAATCTGTAATTATTAACTTATCCTTTGGTAAGGGTTTGTTAAGAACGAGAGCGAGAGCGAGTTGGAACGAGGAACGCGTCAAGAAGGTTTGAATGTTATTAGAGAATCGATCATAAAGTAGTTCACGATTAAAACAAGAACGATTAGAACGATTAAAACAAGAACGATTAGAACGATTAAAACAAGAACGATTTGAACGAATGGGTAACGATTGGGTAAACATTTGTACATGATTTACATTTGATCATGCATTTACACGAAACATAGTATTGGTTTAAACCAAGTTTTACTTCAATACTTTGTTGTTGTGCATATGGTTTAGTTGAGACATTTCACTTGCCATACATGGATATTTGACATAGACATTTGACATGGATATTTGACATAGACATTTTGACATGAATTACATCTTGACATGAATACTTTGACATATTATTCAATACATTTGACAATTGATTTAAACATAGACATTTTACATTGTTTGGTTTGGTTTGATTAAGTGATTAAGTAACGATGCGTGTGTAATATGATACAAACATGGTGGATACGCCGCTGGTACTTCCTATATATAAGTGTTTGTATGGTATTACATATTGTAGCGTTATTTGAATCATTTCAGTTTGAGACATAGAACATTTTATACAAGTAACATACTTTTCACAAGACATTTATTTACAAACAACTTATCTTACACAAACTCATTTTTACATGGTTATTCATTTAATCATGCATTATTCTCTTATTTATACTTATCATCCGAACTTATTATTTTTCAAATGATTTACAAAGACAAAGCAAATTACAAGGTTCATGACTAAATATTTTCTCAAACAGAAGTCATGAAACTTATTTTCAACAAAACTAATGTATTCGCCAGCATTTCTTTGCTGACCTCGTTTTCACATATGTTTCAGGTATTGTTGGATGATATCGATTGATAAGATGCATGCTCACATAGGACTGGACAAGGCCTTAGTGACTCAATAACAATGATAGACTATGTTTAAATAGTGTATTTAGATTTCCAGACGATGTAATTACTCAATGTTTAATAAAACGAAACACTTTTGATATCCATGGTTATGAAACATTAATTCTGTTGCAACACGCCCCGATGTTTCCGCCGCGATTTGTTGTTTTACGCGGTCGGGGTGTGACAAAGACCTTTAGTAATACTTTATCACCAACCTAATACTCTAAAGGTCTCCTACGTTTTCATTGTAACTTTTTTGTTTGTCTCTAGCAACTTTCATTGTTCTTTGATTTGTATAATCTTATTTGTTGTTTCTTCAATAATCTCGGGTCCAACTAATGGGTTTCTACCAGCTTCAGTCTATTAAGTCCAATAGACTGGTGAATGACATTTCCTTCCATATAGTGCTTCAAACAGAGTGGCTTTAATACTTGAGTGGTAGTTGTTAATATATGCAAACTCTATCAGAGGTAAATGATCATCCCAATTTCCTCGGAAATCAAGTACGCACGCTCTAAGCATATAATCTAGTGTTGTATGGTTCTTTCACCTTTTTCATCTGTTTGCGGATGGTATGTCATGCTTAGGTTAACATGGGTTCCTAATTCTTGTTGGAAACTCTACCAAAATCATGGGGTGAAACGCATATCTCTGTTAGAGATAATGGAGATAGATACCCCTTGACGGGTAACAATTTCTTTAACATAGATTGTTGCCAATTTCCATCTTATAATCTTCTCATTCACATTGTGTCCTAAAAATTGGACTTCCCTAGTCTAGAATTCACATTTACTATACTTATCATAAAGTTTCTCTTCCTTTAGCAACTTGAGGATGGCACGAATATGTTCTTCATGTGCTTCTTTACTCTTAGAATAAATGAGGATATCATCTATAAAAACAATCATGAACTGATCCAACAAGGGCTGGCATACTTGGCTCATGAGGTCCATGAAAGCAGTTGGTGCATTTGTGATGCCGAATGGCATCACTAGGAACTCGTAGTGACCATACCTTGTTCTAAAAATAGTTATCGGTATATCCACTTCTCTTACCTTCAGTTGATTATATCCAAATGTTAAGTCTATCTTCGAGAAGTAACTGACACCTTGTAGTTGATAAAAAAGATCATCAATTCTTGATAGTGAGTATTGATTCTTTATGGTAATTTTATTCAGATCTCTATAATTGATACACATACTCATTGAGTCGTCTTTTCTTTTTGACAAAAAGGATAGGTGCTCCCCATGGTGATGTGCTCAAACATTTGAACCCTTTACTCGGTAATTCCTTGAGTTGATTTCTTAACTCTTCCATTTGAGTTGAGATGATGCGATATAGGGCTTTGGCAATCACTAACGTCCAGAATGGCTTCTACCTCACTTAGCCATTCATGTGCATCAATAGCACCTTTCTTCCCATCGAATGAAGGAGGGTTACAAGAAATGAAGGTCATGTAATTGCATTCTCTAGAGATTTATTTTTCTATAGCTTTAGTTAGTTTAATATCCTCCGCCTTCTTTTCTTGTCGAGGTTCCTCTCATGGAGTTGGTGTCGATGTGGTGTTTCCCTCGGATTGCACTGGTTGTTCTATATTCTGACATTCGCATCCCTGTGCATTGGCAAGGGTTTATGTGACTTAGATGGCTATCCGATTGATCACGTCATCTCCTAAGTTTACGGATTCGCCATGACGATCAGAGTCAACATGCGGATCAATTGGTTGGTTAGGTTGACGATTATTGTTAATTGAAGGTTCTGCCGACATTTTCAAAATTTTCATGAAAACACTGCTTTAATATCGTATTTATTAGCAGGCGGTTACACTAATTATTTCGCATAGTACACATAATACAACAAATTTTCAAATTTATCACATTGAAACTAGCATCTATTGCTTTTCTTAGTCTCCTAACGAGTAATGGGACATGATTCACGGGTAATTGTTTTTGAGGGCAATGGGTACAAAATGGTAACAAAATAAGGGTTTATAAGCTGTAGTTATTACTATTGGTATCTTCTAATAACTCTACATCCTCAGTAAGTTCAAACTCATATTCCTCCATTATTTGTATATCAAAATCAGCTAGAGCATGCTTACTTCAGAAGTCAATTCCTTTGCCTCCCATGGCATCCTTATTTACGAACTTAACTTAATTAAGCTTATTTTCTTAGGTTAAAGCCTAGGTATCCCTACTAAATACCTAATTCGCTAAAACCTTTGGCTTTGATACCAACTATGACACCTCACTCGATAAGGATGCTTTATAACACAGTTGATAGAAAAAGTACTTATTTTAATTGATAACAACTTACTATACAATGTCTAAAAACTAAAATACAACTTCTAATCAGACCAAGCCTGGTATGATACTACAAAATTTAAACCAGATTACACAATCTGGGATACACGGTTCTATCCACTATTGAGAGTCCGAGGTATGCTATTCCATCACACCATTACAAGCCTGGACTATTGTAACACCCCAAAAAGGGTTTGGTAATTAACCCAAGTTCATTGGGATGAACAAGTAAAATATCGTACTTGGTAAAAGTTAACCCGATAAACATTAGGATTTAATTATGTTAGGAAACTTTTGTAAGTATTGAAGAAAAAGATGATCAATCTGATCATATGCTGAAGATAAAGTCAAGAAGATCAATAAAAAGGTAAATACAAGATAACAGGACAAGAAAAGAAATAAAGATATGTTTTCAACAAAGATCAGAATATGATCCAAGACAAAGAAAGACGATTAGAAGAGACAATTCTGAAAATTTTGATGATGAATCTATTATTTATCATCTGAATCTGGTAAACTCTGATCATCAGCAGAATTCTGATGATCATCTCAACAGAATTCTGGTAAGAAGGCCATCAGAAATTTTGATAAGCCAACTTGTCTAAAGAGATAAGGCTCTGACATATTTTGTAAAAGTAGCAAGTTGACCTTAGTGGATTCAATGAATATGCCAAGAAGCTACTTTATGCAGAGCAAGTGCATGAATAAATAAATATAAATAGAGATGTCACCACCGGAGGTTAAATGAGTTAAGCCAATCATTCAATATATACAATAAAACTCCATTACCCTTCATTCCATAATTCTTTGAGCATTCATTTGTAATAGTCACAAACCTCACAATCACCTTGTAAACTTTGTTTTTCCAAAGTGATATATATACTTGAAAATTCTATAAGTTGTGTTTCTTGAAAGTTTGATTTCTAGTTCCGCTTAATATTTCCATACTTGTTGAAATCTATTGCCATAATTAGTCAAAGAGCATCTTATCCGGGATCAACAATTGGTATCAGAACGGATTGAATAAACTATTTTCAAAAGATCATTTGCTCATTTTTATTACAATCTTTTTTAACTAAATGTGGCAAAATTTCAAACATGGAACAATGCTTTCAATATTGGATCTATGTCAAATCCTCCGACTTTGGTCAGTGAGGAATACCCCCAATGGAGAATCAGGATGATCAATTTCCTTAATGGACACGATCGAGCTCTGTTTCAATCCATTGAGAGAGGCCCACATACACCCACTATTGAAATTGATGTTATTCCAGCAACTGAGCACACACCTGAAATTCCTATCTCTTTTGCTCCAAAACAAGAAATACATTAGAGCAAAGAAGATAAGGATAAGGTGGAGGATGATGAAAGGGCTAAATCACTCTTGATTATGGCACTTTCTAATGATATATTTTCCCAAGTAGATGCTTGTGCATCTGCTAAGGAAATGTGGGATCAACTGGAAAATCTTTGTGAAGGAGGAGAAAGAATGAAGAGAAACAAACGAACAAACTGTGTCTCTTCTTATGAAAGATTCAAAAGTCTTCAAAATGAGAGTCTTTCTGAAACTTACAATTGGTTCACAAAACTTTTAAATGATCTTAAAAAGTTTGGTATTGAGAAATCAAATGATGAAAGAAATGTAAATTTTCTGGATGCCTTGCCGAGAGAATGAAGAAGTCTAACAATGACTTTGGCATCCACTCTAGAACTAGGGAACATGAATTTACATGATCTTTATAGCATCCTTTCTCCAAGAGAGGAAGAGATTTACTTGAACTCGAACCAAAAGGGAGGACCTATTGCTCTTATTTCTAACTCACAAAGAGCAAACGTTTCTGATCCACAAACCTCAAATTGTCAAGGCTGAGAAAATTCTGATACCTCAACAGATTTTTTAGCCTTTGCTGAGGAAATTGCCCTTTTCACAAAAACTTTTGAGCAACGGTTAAGAGGTGGAGGTGGCAAGTACCAGAAGAGTTACAAAGGTAGGATGGAAGGTAGATCCAAAGACAAGGAAAAGGCTGAGATAGTTGCTACAAATGCAAACAAAAGGGGCACTATGCATCAGAGTGCAAAAATAAGAAGCTTAAAGATGTAGCTTATTATGAGAAGAAGCTAGAAGAAGCCAAACGACAACAGAAGGTTAGCCTTATTGCGGGAACAAATACCTGGCTGACTGATGACTCTTCTGATGATGAAGAAGAAATGGCTAATTTCTGTTTAATGTCTACAATTTCTGATGGAAGCTCCAGCTCATCAGAACACAAAGTAAGCTCAAATAACATTGATTTAGAACATCAATTGGACAAGCTTATGAAATATTTTGTGCTTTTACAAAATGTACAACTATCAGAAAACACAAAATCTGATGATTTGCAAAAATTACTAAATAAAGACAAAATTGAAAATCAATTACTAATTGAAGAAAATCTAACAAAAGAAGCTAAAATTGAATTTTGTGAAAGAGAAAGAAAAGATTTATACAAGAAAACTCATGATAATGAAATCAATATAAAGGGTTTTCAACAAGCAAAAGATTTCATACACTTTATTGAAGCAACACCAAAGAACAAAGGTGAAGGATTAGGTTATGTAAAAACAAATATTAGAAATCTTACCACCTTTGTGAAAGCATCTGACATCAATTCTAATAAAATAACATCAGATGTAGAATCTTGCAAATCAAGAACTCCTGACAGTTTCTCTTTGCCATCCAAGAGCAGTTTAAAAGGAAAAAGGGATGAGGTGAAACAAAAATTTTCTGATAACTCAAAAAGAATTCATCCCAAGTTCCAAAGAAACAACAATCTTCCGTCACAATCAAATTTGTCTAAAAATGTAGACAAAACAAGTTGTATGTGTGTTGAAATACTGAAGCTAATTCAACACAATCTCTCAAAAGAAAACAATTATGTTAATAGCTCAGCACTTAATAGAAATTCTGATGAGAATTATTCGTCTGAAGAAGAAATCTCAAGATGACAACAAAGTTTATTTAAATAGAAAAAAAAAGAAATCCATCGATTACTTTGATTTTAAGGAAGAAATTGAGCATCCTCAATTATGTCTATTTTCAAGAGAAAATAAGGGTAATAGTTGGCTATGGCACAAAAGACTGGCCCACTTCATTTTCAAAAATCTAAACCAATTGGCTAATAAAAATCTGGATAAAAGGCTTACCTTTTATCTCATCCAAAAATGATAAGATATGTGAAGCATGTGAGCTAGGAAAGTCAAAAAGAGGCTCACATAAAACAATTTCAGAATCATCAATTTCTCAAAATCTAGAACTTTTACACATGGACCTTTGTAGACCTGTTAAAACAACAAGTTTTTCTGGGAAGAAATACATTTTAGTCATTGTAGATGACTACTCCAGGTACACTTGGGTTGAGTTTCTCAGAAAGAAAGTGAAACTCCAGATTTGATCATAAATTTCATCAGAAAAATAGAAAATCTGTTAAAATTACCAGTTAGAAGGATCAGATCTAACAATGGAACATAATTCAAAAACTCAAAACTTGAGACTTTCCTTATAAGCAAAGGAATTCTCATGACTTTTCTGCTCCAAGAACTCCACAACAGTATGGAGTTGTAGAAAGAAGAAATAGGACCTTGGTTAAAGCAGCAAGAACCATGCTTGCTTATGCCAAATTGCCCACTTACTTTTGGGTAGAATCAATTGCAAATGCCTGTTTTACACAAAACAGACCTATCATTAACAAGAGACACCAGAAAACTCCCTTTAACATCATCAACGAAAGGGTTCCCAACATCAAATTTTTACACACCTTTGGTTGTAGATGTTTTGTGTTTAATGATTTTGATAGTCTTGAAAATTTGACAGAAAAGCTAAAAAAGGAATCTTTCTTGGTTACTCATTGTCGTCAAAAGCTTATAGAGTTTTTCTTTTAAATTCAAGAACAATAAGAGAGAGTTTATATGTATCATTTGATGACTCATCAGAAACAAAAATTTCTGATGAAATTTTACAAGATTTAAACTCATCAAACCAACAAAAAAATTCTGAGAATCTTCTTAACCAACTTGCAGAAGAATTTCTAGAACATGACTACATGCAAAATGCATCAAACAAAAACATGTCATATACTAACCCTGCAGATAAGCTGAAACCTTCATTAGAAACTGTACAAAATGATTAAAATTCTGGAAATTCATTAGAAAATCCAATTGTACAACAGAATTCTGACCCTTTTTACCAAACAGAGGCCACAGAACAAGGGGAAGCTTCAAATCCATCAGAAATCACAGGTTCACACAATAACATAAGATGGATCAAGGGACATTCCCAATTGGACATAATTGGGAACCCAGAAGAGGGTGTTAAGACAAGATTAGCAACAGCACATGAATGTCTATATGCTGGATTATTAAGCATGATATAACCAAAATCTGTCAAAGAAGCACTAAATTGTCACACCCCAAAAACGTCGCAGCGGAATATTAAACATAGTGGAGACGGAAGTTGGTGCCCATTTATATCTTGTCGAGCGATGCATTTTTATTGTTGGACATATCGATTTATTTTAAACATAAGTTATTAAACATTACGTTTTAAGCACTAAATCCATCGTTTTATTGAATTATTGAACTCATTGTTTTATTACAAATCAGATAAATACAAATATTATCCTTCAAGTTTTAAAGTCGCTAAGGCACGAGTCCATCCTAGGTATGGGATGTATCAACAATCATCACATAACAGCACCTGAAACATGTGTAAAAATAGGTACGTCAGCATAAAAATGCCTGTGAGATACATAGGTTTTATTATAATAGGATTCATGACTTGTACGTTTAAGGAAAATATGTTTAATCAAAAATAGTCATGAACCTTAAAAAAATTTCTTTTATAAATCATACTAAAATTTATAAGAAATCAGATGATATAACAGAATAATGCATAGGCAAATAAATAATCAAGTAAAATGAGTTTGTATAAAATACGTTGTTTGTAAAACGATGTTTTGATAAAAAGGTTTGTAGTATATATATAAAACTAAACTTTGGTTTTAAGAAAGTCGAATAAGTAATATATTAAAAATATATTTCAGTTCTAAAATAGTTAAACAGATAGTATATTACATATACTTTAGTCGTCAAAATAATAATTTTTAGTAGTATATCAAAAGTATACTTTGGTTTTATTAATAACATATTAAACTATGCTTTGGTTTTATAAATAACATATTAAACTATTCTTAGGTTTTATAAATAACATATTAAAATATTTTTAGTAATTAATAAAATATATGTTGTTTTGTACAATATCACATATGAGAGCATATCAAACTATACTTTTGGGAGTATAACAAAATATACAATAAAAATGTGATTTTAGAATTCAACCAAACCTTAGTGCATCAAACTACACCAATTGAGACTATAGAAACATCACGAAGGCAATCCCTATTTGGATAAAATATCGGTTTCTGACATTCCATAACAACAGGAATGGGGTGTCAAATCCTATAGCGCTATATCATACTACCAATCGGTTGGTGAACATAAAATAAGTACTATCCAACAATTAATTTTATAATCTTTGAAAAATTAGTGTTTAAACCATAAATAATTATTCGGTTTGTCAAAAGACAAGTACTAATATGTATAATCAATTTACACTTTGAAATCATGAACATAACAAATAGGTACACATGTTTCACCCCAAAACATTGAAAACAATAAAATAGGGGACTATGTACTCACTTGAGAGTGCTTAGAAGTCTTGAATAACAACCAAGCAAAGCTAGAGGGATCACGGAATCAAATGGCACCTAATATAGGCAACTATGTAAATAAACCGGACCTAAATCGGGAGATCGGATAGGATGAGGTTTCGTAAACCAAATGAGTGTTGGAACTCATATGATATGATTTAACAAAGCCTACATACTAAAAAAAACCTAACCTAAGTGCTTACGACCCATTACGACTCGTTTAGGTAGCTTACGCTACTTTAACGCGTCGTTCGCGTAAAACGCGTTCGGAACGCCTAACTAGTCCTATGACAAGTATTATATGCCTAAAAATGTTTAATTATGTTGCATAATCAGTTAAGTGACAAAAGTTTGGGTTACATATGCTTAAATATCAATTATGCATAAAAAGGGCATTTTGGTCATTTTCCTAAGGCATATAAACTACCTATCATACAACTAACTAAACGAAGTGACCATAAGGTATAACCTCGGAAGGTTATTCCCTATGAAACTATGGTCACCTAATATGTTTGGTCGGATCCTAATGATCGACCAAACGGGTCGGGTTCGGAAGTCTAAGCGGTTGTTTAGACCGCTTGACTTACGACTCTACATAAGCACTAAACCTAAAGTGATGAGCTAAACACGTTAAACATGTTTAACATGGTTTGAAAACAAGTTAGATATCAAAACAAACGGTTTTGATACCCAATAATAGTTTGGTTGCAAAATACGCATGAACGCGTATTTTGACCGAAACTATGACTCGTCACTACACGTAATCAACGTGGTAATCAGTAGGTATAGTCATAAAGGACTATGACCATCGTGATTACGCTCACGTTGCGAAGTTCAAATGAATTTCGTGTTGACCATTGACAGGTCAAAGCAGAAAGTCAAACACTGTTTGACTTTCCCGCTTAAAAACGCATAATAGAACGAAAGAAGCTTACAAAGGGTCCACGATAGGAAGATATGATCTATACATTCTCAGGTATGAAGCATTTGAGCTCCAACTTAGAGAAATCAGATCATGAGTGAATGAAAATGGAAGTGGGGTTTGGGTATTTATAGAAAACCAAGAACTGCTAGGATCGTTCCTCGATCCCCGAGCTTCAATCTCAACCATCCATGTGTGCCCACTGATTTGGTAAACTATGGGAGTCCAAAACCAGTCCATAGAATGAAGGAAACCATGTGCAAAACAATGGGATGGCTGGTTTTTAAGAAAAATGAAGTCTGCCAATCTGGAGAAGGCTTACGGACCGTAAGCATACTCCCATACGGTCCGTATGCTCTTTGCAGACCAGCTACTTTCACAAATTTGCAGAACAGCCCCTGAGACTCCAAACATGATTTTTGATGCGTTTTTGACACGTTTAAGGCCCGTTAACCTCATTTGAAGGCTCTAAAATGAAGTTAAACTATAGGGAACTTAAAATATGCTCAAAAACATCTCGGATGTCAGCTCGTTTGGTCGTACAATTGCGTTGTTCGGTTAATTACGACGAAACACGAACGGACGCGAAAAACGATCCAAATTACGCGACAAATGGAATTTTATCATGCCAACCACTAAAATAACATATTTTAATGATTACATAAATTTTGGATGTCCGGATATATTCAGAACGTAAGATATGTGCGAAAATGCAAACTTATGCACTTTTTGACGCTTTTGGTCCATGTTGATCAAATAAGTTTATTTTTGCGCACCAAACACCTCAAAGCCTATTTCTAAGCTATGTAAAGGATATTTAGGGCATATTTAACTTTTGATCAAGTTCCGGAATGTTTGTTACAGTAGAAATCGGCATACTTTCGCAGTTTGTCAAAATTAGTCCCTGTAAGCGAATAAACTTGATTTCGACACACCAAACCATCCAAAACTTATTTATAAGTTATGTAAAGGTTATTTAAGGTATATTAAGCCTATATCACTATTCCGGAGTGTTTGTCGCGTTAAACTGATTACATTTTACGCATAAGTTCGCGTATAACCTTCTAGAAAGCGGTTTAGAGCTCGAAATCGAGCAAGAATTGATATGTGCAAACGATACACATATTTATACAAATCCAAAGTATGAAATACTATATTTCATTGGTTTGGTATTTGTTTGATGGTTGAAGTAACACAGGTGTCACAATTAGCAGTGATTGAGTCTTTGTAATTCTTCAATTACTGCTGGTATGTTGGGGTTTTGTATACAAAATGTGGAACACGTTACTATTGGACAATGAGATAGCCAATGAGTAATATGACCCACCAGTCAGGATTGAAAATACTAAATGAGTAATTGTGTAGATCTAAACATTGTAATCACTCTCAATACTGTAAAATCATACAACTCTTCTTGATTAAATTGGGATTCACTCACCAGTATTTCCCACTGACAAATGTTTTTAAAACGCGTTTCAGGTAACAAAATGTGAAAGCCAAATAGAAGCCAGTTGGACAGCACTGAAGGCTTGGAAAATGTGGCTATAAAAGTTACCTAAATAAAGAAAGATGTTTTATTCAATAAATTAGGGTTTATCCCTATAAACATGTTTGTAACAGAAACTTGAGAATTTCCCATGTGGTTATTATTATAAAAATGTGGTATTTTACTCTAATAAAATATTTCCTAACTACGGTCCTGATGTAAATTCCGCTGCCAAATTGATAAATACCAATACCACTGATACTGGCTCGCGGCCGCCCGTTCCCAGGTGTCTAGGGGCC
>JARYGA010036885.1:0-169234 GCA_030545235.1 Helianthus tuberosus | reverse complement strand
TTGACAAACCACAGGGACGAAAACAGTAATTAACTCTTTCAATAATATTGCAGTTTTACACCCAGTACTTTACACTAATTGACACCTTTACACCTTATTTTGAAATTCATCAATTTAACACCCCTAACGTTTCATAAAGACATCAATCCACAACCCTCAGTCATCTCTCCATCCAAGTAACCGTTAGATTTGTGTTAAATTACTTTTATACCCCTGTGACTCTTATTAAAACCCTAATATTTCCCCTAAATTGAATCCATTGCACATATCGTTCTTGTTTCAATCTTCATCTTCAAAATGTATCAATGTTCATCTTCAACCTCTGAAAGATCAAAATCGATCACGAAGAGGTCCGAACCTGTGACACTCGGCAAAATACCGGTAATTATGTACAACTTAAACAATTATTACATTATTATTTTCGCATACTTGAGTTAGTTTTGTTTAATTAAGTCTTAAAAGTCTAGGATTATACAAAATAATATAGTGAAAAGATATTGAGTTCGCTGCATTGTGAAACAATATAAACTATGTCCTAGATAATCTAAAAGAAATGCGAACACACTATTTATGTTAGGACTAGCCGCGGTACAGCCTGACATGACAAAAACAAGACTTTGAAGTATATCCATAACAAATTTTATACAAAAACATTAGTTGAAAACAACTTACAATTTATAATTTTCGAAAAAATATATAAATACTTGATTTTCTTGTTCGCAGACAAATGTAGCAAATTCTGCAGAAGTGTACAACACTCCACAGAACAATTCAGCAATGTCTGAAATCCAAAAATAAATGTTATTTATTATAAACCATATATAGGGTATTGAAAACAACACAAAAATCCCTATATAAACATTATCGTTTAAAGCTATACAACTCATTTGGTAACTACCCGATACCAAAACCGGTACAAAAACTATGACCAAAGTAGCAAATTTACTAGTCTAGCCAACTAGTTAATGAATTTTGGACATCAAAAATATCACAAAGATGGATATGTAAACATTTCCGTATAAGTGGTATAATTTGCCGGTAATTGACCCGATAACGAAGCACGTGCCGAATTCTTTATCCAAACAAGAAAACGACTAGTCTAATGAACTAGTTAACATAATTTAGCATACCAAACATTATATAACTTACCATTTATACACTTGTTTTTATAAAAATGCAATACCCGAAACATCAAAGTTTATAAAATATAAACTTATATGTAACAACCTCGCGAATTTCCATTCCTAAAAGGCACACTAAGAAAACCTAATTGGAAACCCAAGTAGCGCGGTGCGACCCAAAGCGAAAAAACGGACGAAACTAGTAACAGCCCCCCCCCCCCTAAAACTTATGGGGGGATCCCCTAAATGTTTCGCGACTCGCGATGGGAGTTTTGAACACGTAGCATTCGAGTTTGACACATTTCTGGGCTATACACGAGATGAGACGGGGCTAGTCTAGGCTAGATGGACTAGCCCTGCGACTCGCGCCAGGTATGGCGGAGCCGTGCGCGACATGCGGCAGGGAAAAAAACTGGCTATAAATCCAGGGGCTTGGCACTTGATCAGATTTTGTATTTCGACGTAAAATTTCGATCGTTTCACTGATAATTCGTCTGTTTCTTTCACAAATAAAATCCAAGTCTCAAAACTCTGCTACGATAACGGGGTAATAACTCGATCACTGCTACGGTACAATATCCGATCGATCAAAACCGATCCGATGGATGTTTAAGTGCTGCCTACATTGGGCTATACTTTGTCATTTGTCGTGAGGGTTTCGATCTCGCGATTATCATAAATGTTGAATTAAGTTACTAACCTAGTTTCGTTTGCATTGTATATTTAACTAGGTTTACCAGCTTAACCAGTAGGCAAGCTTTGACCACTTAAATTGCAATGTGAGTCATTCTCTTTTTACCAAATTATTTTCAAAACTCTACTTGCTTTCAAAGTTATAATTACAGTGATTAAGTCTTTGTAATCCACAATTACTACCGGTATGTGGGGTTTTGTATACACTACTTGATAAGCTTCACCATTGGACAACGGGTTAGCCAATGTGTGATATGACCATAGTCACAGATCCGGTCGAGTGACAAATACCGATTTGGGGTAATTGGTTGATATAAACATTGTAATAGCTCTTAATACTATATATTATAATAATGTGTCTTTTGTATAAAGGAATGCACTCGCCAGTATTTTTCGCTGATAAAATCTTTTCAAAACATGTTTCAGGTAATTTACTGTGAAGAAGGAAAAGTGCCGTGTAGCACTCCAGCTTAAATAAAGTGGCTCAGTAAATAGCAATAAACATGTTTTCTGTAATCAGAGGATTTCCCAGTGAAATTCCTTTCTTGTAAATACGGGGTTTGTCCCAAAATTAATAATAAAATCAATCGGTGTTTTTTTTAAAACTCTGATGTTATTTTCCGATAAACGGTCCTGTTAAAATTTCTGATGCCAATTAAATACCGATACCACGGGTTTCTGTCTCATGGCTTCCGAACCAGGCAAAACAGGTCGGGGGCCGTGACAGAAAAGGTGGTATTAGAGCCACTGGTTTAAGCAAATTATGTGACAACTGTCAAAATTCCAGGTATCCGTACAACTATTAAACCATGATTAGTGCTTAATGACTGTGTTGAATTACAATTAATGCCTTGAGCTGTTTCTGATTATTGCTTTATACATACATGTGCATCACATATTGCTTAATGTCATATCATTGTTGCATGAGAACTTTTTTGACTCAAATGATGCACGAAACACAGTTAGCACAGTTTTTAGACAAATCAGAAAAATGCTGGCGGAGTTCAGTACATAGACAGACAAGGTGTTGAGACACAGAATGAGCCAGAAACCAAGCATTACACTAGTATAGTGTGTAGGAAAGTAAGGATCACAAAACTGCCTTCCTAGAGATAGTTTAAGTGCCGGAAAGTGCCTAAAACTCACATAAACTACATAATTCTACAGAAAATTAGCAAAATCAGCATTTAAACAATCCAATATCATGCAGAAATGTGGTTAAATGGTCCTGAATGCTTTCCTAAGTGTTGGGAATCAAAAGTGTTGTAACAACCCGCTTTTTGGAAAGTCAAAGTACAAGTCAAAGTCAAAGGAAGAAAAGATTGCCAATTGCGATCTGTCACTCCTTGCTTAACTATTGATTGTACGCTAATGACTTGGAATCGAACTTTTTATTTAATTGCTTTAGTTGTATTATGTGGAATATCAATTAATCGAGATTTAATCGCTATTTAATCGCATATCGACTCATCGCTAAACGTATCGCAATCGCATTCACAACTCGAATTATGTGTTCTGGATATTGTTTTACATGTGTGTGCTATTATGTGTTACTTGTGCATGTTATGTTTATGTTGAAGTGTTTAATCACAGTCGCAATTCTATCGCATCGCAATCTAATCGCAAACGCTAAACGCAAGTTATTCATAGTGATTGTATGTTAGATATAGTAGTTAGGTTAATTGTGTAACTAATGGTTAATACTATCGCATCGCTCACTCGAATTGCATCGCAACGCTCAACACGCGAACCGAAATGACAAAACTCAACAAAACACAGACACTTGGATCGAATGGCCAACCGATCGAGTGGCCATCCGATCGGATTGCCATCCGATCGAGGCGACATCCGATCGGTGGCCTATCCGACACTATGCACTTTCCCTTTATGGAAACCCTATAAATACCCTCATGTCACATCATTTGTGATGTGACAGCTCTCCCATTCGACCAGCTCGCTCCAGCCCTTCTTTCTCTCGATTTATCGCGATTCTTGTAAGTTTTCCACTCAAATCTTGTACTTCTATGATCTACTCGCATTCCTTCATCTTTTTCACCTTTGAATCTTAACTTTTAACCGTGAAATCAACGGATTTGAGGTGTTCTAGGATGATTTCATCATGGAGTTCTTATGAACTTCAAGATTTGGCTTCATTCCACCAAAAACAACTTAGATCTGAAAGATTTCCACATGAATAAACAATGATTTCGCATAGATCTAAACATTTTCAACTTTCTTTCAACTCTTTTACACTCAATGCACTCAAAACCGGTAGAACCGGAGCTCGTTCTGATTTTCTACTCCTTCTTAGTGATGAGTCGGTTCAAGATCTGGTTACTACCAAGGAGACAACCGATTTTGGGTTAAACAAGAACAACCATCACGAACCGGTAAACCGGTAAACTGGTCGGATTGGGTGATTCCTGTTCGATCGGGCGACTTGGGACTTGACAAGGTTCTGTTGTTTAAAACGTTGTCAAACCGTCTCGAACACACCGCAAACTTTCAAAATAATCAAGTTCAAAACGATTGGATTCGTTGCGACGGATTGCCGTCCGATCGGATTGCTATCCGATCGAACCGCCATCCGATCAGATTGCACTTGAGGTTCCACACTTAAACAATTTTCAACATGTTCAATACATAAGTCAGTTCTGATGGATTGCCATCCGATCGAACCGCAATCCAAACGGATTACACTTGAGCTTTCAATACTTAAAACAACTTTCGACAGGTTCAACGGATTGCTATCCGATCGGATTACCATCCGATCGAGTAACAATCCTGCTGTGAACTTGTTCTCACTAAGTGTCTTGCCAATCGGATCGCTATCCGATCGAACGACCGTTCGATCGATCGACCTGAAGGGTAGAGATACTTCTCTATTTTCAAAATGCTACAATGAAAACTTCAAATCCATCATACACAAACACATCCTCACCAAACGAATGTCAATCCAATCGAATGGCCATCCGATCGAATGACCATCCGAAGGGATTGACATCCGATCGAGTGACCATCCGATCGGATTACCATTAGACACTTGGACACTTATCACCAATTTACGCACCGCCCTTTGCTTATGTTATCGTTAACTGTTCAGGATAATCACTCTAGCGCTCCCTTCAATCCATTTCCATCGCTGTGAGTATACCTGATCCTTTTTGCTTTATGCACTTTTGGGTGTTACATACGTTACATATTCTAAATCACAATCGAAAACACAACGAAAACACTATTTATACGCTGACCTGTTATTGCATGTTACTTGTTACTTGATGAATGCTTGTATGTTATGTTAACACAGTGATTGTTGCCTGAGGCCTTAGCAACGATAATACTATTTGTTTGGACTCAGCACCTGTCGTGGACAGGGGTTGTTAAGGTTACCTCTCATATGTCACAATGGTGATATGTGTAGCGCATTCTACAACTCGCAGTCTAGTCTGTGCATATTTCATTGTCGATAACCTACTAGCTTCGCATTATACATGTTACATGCTGGTTATGCGTAAACGCTTTCGAACTCTATTATTACTATCAAACTTGTATGCTAACCTTTACACTATGTGTATTGACCTCTATTTTAACGTATGTGACAGGTGCTTAAATGCTTAGGATGTTGTGCTTTTGCTATTTGATGGAACCGAGCTTAGGAGAGTCTAGAAACCAACAAAGATAATTTATTTTTATTTAAATCTGAGTTGTCGGAACATGTTATTTTTCTTTGAGATATCGCTGTCTGTAATAACTGATTTGCTTAATAGGTTATGGTATAGGACATAATATTAACTATTCGGTAAAGTAGTTGTTATGGAATTTCTCTTGGACAATCTGTTTCGCTCAGTGCCATGCCCCGATGTTTCCGTCATCGGTTGGGGTGTGACAGGTTGGTATCAGAGCCATAACTGTAGGGAATTAGGCTAGACTCGACCTAGTCCGGGTCGATGTCATAGAAACGACCTAGTCTATAGTTTAAGTACCAACAGACCGACTTGTGCATACCCAGAAGGGGTCATTGTACGAGCTTACTCGCTATATCTCACCCGAACTCGCTTAGCTCGCACTGCTTACTACAGCCTTAGGAAAGGAATGCTAGACTTACACATAAACGGATTATTTGGTTAAGATTAGGTGTGAAAACCGCAAACTCTCGACCAGATTACTCGTTCGAATTGCTATCTTTACTATAAACAAGAGAAATTGCGTTGAATTAGGAGTGAAATCCATACTTCGACGCAATTCTCCTCATCTATCCCGTGATTCTATCACACAAACAGGGATGTAGTCGCTAAGTTAGGGGTGAAACCCGAACCTTGATGACTCATTCCGCTCTATACTTGTGGTTTTGAAAAACTCTCACCAAAGTCTCGACGGACTCCAACGACTTGGGTCACGCTGTAACTGGAAGGATGCGTGCAGATCGCTCAAATTGAAGTGAGAGCGCAGTCCAGAAAGCCAAAGTGTGTGCATGAGATCCTTGTAAATAGTCAAATCACTTTGGGTAGTCGACGTCGATCACATCCAGACAATCTATCCTCGATTTTCTGTGTTACGATTCTGGAATTGTCGCTGCTGACTCTGTGATTTATCGATTTTATGTGGATTTCATGTGACTTTATGTGTTTATGTGTTTGATTTTGGTGATTTACATGCTTTTCGCTATTCGCTTTGATCAACACGCACGACTCGCACTGCACATCTATCTCAAAACGCCAGTAAATCGCTTATGTTATTTCAATCGCAGCTCGCTAATCGCAATCGCCATACTTAATCTCTATACGTGCTGTGAAGGATGGGTGAATACGTGCAACATATGTGTTTAGGTTAGTTTATGTCATTGCTTATGCCTCTCGTCAGCTCAAGGTACATGAGAAAAACTATACTAATCACGATCTGGAGCTTGGTGCAGTTATTTTTGCGTTAAAGATCTGGCGACACTACCTTTATGGTACTAAGTGTGTGGTCTTCACCGACCATAGGAGCCTTCAACATATCTTTGACCAAAAAGAGCTGAATATGCGACAGAGACGTTGGGTGGAATTGCTTAACGACTACGACTGCGAAATTCGCTATCACCCTGGCAAGGCGAATATAGTAGCCGACGCCCTTAGTCGTAAAACCTATTTCAAGGCTATTCGTATCTCAAGTGATCTGCATGCTTGTATTCGTGACGCCCAATATTCATTAGCAAATGAAGGAAGTCTAGAAGAAGAAATCCTCGGCTCTAGGATTGACCAGCTTGAAACAAAACCTAACGGACTGCAGTATTATCTGAATCGTATCTGGGTGCCAGATCGCGATAATCTCCATGAGCTCATTATGACTGAGGCTCACAAGTCCCGTTACTCTATCCACCCAGGGGCCGAAAAGATGTACCAGGATCTGCGTACGACTTACTGGTGGCCTGGTATGAAGAGGGAGATTGTTGTATATGTGTCTAAGTGCCTTACTTGTTCGAAGGTAAAGGCTGAACACCAGCGTCCTTCTGGACTCTTAGAGCAACCTAAGATCCATGTTTGGAAATGGGATAGCATTGCCATGGACTTTATTACTAAACTACCCCGTACCTCTAAAGGTCACGATAGTATTTGGGTGATTATAGATCGTTTGACCAAATCAGCCCACTTTCTTCCTATTCGTGAAGATTACAGAGTGGAGAAACTTGCTCGAGTCTATACTGATGAGATTATATGCCGTCATGGCATACCTCTTGATATAATCTCGGACCGTGATGGTCGTTTTACTTCGCATCTTTGGCAAACATTTCAGTCCGCTATGGGTTCACACTTGAATCTTAGCACGGCTTTTCATCCTCAGACGGATGGACAGACCGAGCGTACTATTCAAACTCTAGATGATATGCCCTGTTCTTGTGTCATCGACTTTCATGGTAACTGGGATGTACATTTACCATTGATTGAGTTCTCGTACAACAACAACTATCATTCCAGTATTCAGATGGCTCCTTTCGAAGCCTTGTATGGCCGCAAGTGCCGATCTCCCCTCAGCTGGCATGACATTGGTGACAAGCAGTTTACTGGCCTTGAAATCATTCAAGAGACAACGGATAAAATTCTTCAGATCCGTGATAACTTGATCAAGGCTAGGAGCAGGCAAAAGAGCTATGCTGATAATAGGTGGAAGCCTTTAGAATTTGTTGTTGGTGACCGAGTTCTACTCAAGGTATCTCCCTGGAAGGGAGTAGTTCATTTTGGAAAGAAGGGAAAGCTCGTTCCTCGCTATGTGGGTCCTTTCGCGATACTTAAAAGGATTGGCAAGGTGGCGTACAGACTCAGCTTACCACAAGAGCTAAACAACGTGCATCCAGTATTCCACGTATCGAATCTACGGAAATGCCTAACAAACGAGGGATTGCAGGTTCCCCTTGAGGACTTACAAATAAATGAATTTGTTCAATTTGTGGAGAAACCGGTCGAAATCATGGATCAAGCTGTCAAGCGTCTAAGGCGCAACAAAATCCCCGTTGTTAAGGTTCGATGGGAAGGAAAGCGTGGTGCCGAATTCACTTGGGAGCTGAAAAGTGATATGAAGGCCAAGTATCCACAGCTCTTTGAGCAGTCTTCATCTAAGATTTCGGGGACGAAATCTCCTAAACGAGGGGAGACTGTAACGCCCAGCGTCCCTAAACTTTAGGCTTTTGGCAGAATTAGTCCTTGAAATTTTATCAATTGTCAGTTTTAGTCCCTGTAGTTATGTGATGTTAATACTTTGATACTTTTGTCATGAATCTTATTGATATTGATGTTTGATTCTTTATTCTAGATGCTTAATTCTTGACAGTTAAACTATGAGACTTGATACATAATCTAGATACTTGACTCTTGATGATTAAACTAGGTACTTGATTCTTGATACTATGGAAGCTAGATTCTTTATGATTCTTGATGCTTGAGAAACTATGATTCTTGACTCTTGAGACTTATTTGGTGCTTGACTCCTTAGACTCGTGAAACTTGATTCTTGGTTGAACGAGAGACGGGAGCCTTGTCACTGGCGGAATCTATGAAACTTGGAAACTTTTTGGTTTATAATGTAATCTAGACACTTTACCTAAACTATACGCAACCCAACACTTAATCTAACTCGCGAAACGAATCAAAGTCTGGAACACGGGAAGAATGGATTGGCCAGAGTGGCCATCCATCCGATCGGATGACCACCCGATCGGATGACCACTCAATCGATCAGCCATCCTATCCACCTTGTACCGCCTCCACTTCACTCTCACACTATAAATAGACCAGTCACATCACCATTTTTCGTGACGTGACAGCCCTGGTCGACTCAGATGCACAAACACCTTTCTCCTCCATTTTCTTGCTGATTTCGGTACGTTTAAGGCTAGATTCTTGTACTTTCTTGATCTACACTTCATCTTCTACGTGATTCTCACCTGAAACCACACTTTTCACCGTGAAATCTCTCAGATCTGAGATCCGAAGGATGTCGTCATCATAAGTGGTTTGTACAAACTAACATATGAGGTCATTCTTGGTGAGATCTAGCTAAGATCTAAGGGATTCCATGTACATACCACTAAATCTAACCTAAACCTAAGATAAATCTAAACGTTTCCTATAAAACTTGTGTGTCTTCATCTTTTTCTCAACCCTCCACCATTAATCGGTGGGATCTGGGTCTAAACGGGCTGTGGACTGGATACATAGTCTAAAGCCGGCTTGGATCTGAGTTAATACCAGTGAAGACGAGCATCGAACGGATTATTACATTAACTCGTTATGAACAGACGACTGAACGGACAGGGGTGATTCCCAGCCGATTAGAACGTCGGGGTACTAATGAGTTTACTGTGTCACGATACGTACCGTACCGTCACCGTTAAGCTAAGAAACTTGGAAATTTTACAAACATGTTAAACAAGAACGAGGGTCGCCCGATCGAGCGGCAACCCGATCGGACAACCATCTGATCGGACAGCCACCCTATCAGGTGACACTTGCCCTTTTACCTTGAAACTTTGATACTTAGAAACTTTCTCAAAATATTGGAAACCTTGATCAAGTGGTAGCCCGATCGGATAGCCCTCCGATCGAGCGGCCACCCGATTGAGGAGACCAAGGCAACTAACACTCGGGTCAAGTGGCAACCCGATAGGACAGCAATCCGATCGGACAACCACCCTATTCCCTCACTTGTGAATCTCACCTGACCAAGTGGTAACCCGATCGGATAGCCATCCGATCGGGCAGCCAATGCCTCCTCACACACATGGGTCACCCGACCGACTGGCAATCCGATCGGATAACCATTCGATCGGACAACCTGCCGATCAAGTGACTGGTTTGACACTTTATTCAATCTCGTTACTCTGCCCGACTCTTATCCTATTGTAATCTAACCATGCTAATTATAAAAAAGAGCTCCCTTTGATCCAATAGTAGTTTATACTGTTAAGCAATCACTGTGAGTATACTCGATCCCCTTTTTTTTTACTCTAAACTTTTGGGGTGTAACATGTATTCTATGAAACTTAAACTTGAATCTTTGAAACTTATGCTCTATCCTATGTGAACATGAAACTTGTGATTCTTTATTCTTGACTCTTTGTGCTATGTGACGTTTAATCCAGAGTGTGTAGTTCCGCCTTAATAATAGTAGCGCTATAGGAGATGCACCTCTCCCATTATACTCGGGGGGTATTGTTAGGAGGATTCTAGTTTACCTTGAGTCTTGGGTAAACAACTAAAGCATCGGGATACTTGGGCTATCACTTTGTGGACTGCGACACTAGCACGGCTGAAACTATTTTATTGCTTACACTATGGATATGAGTTGCTTTTAATCTATTTATACTATTAACAAACTTGTATACTCGCCAATACTTTTGTATTGATATTTTTAATACATGTTGCAGGCTGATAGGATGTTTGGAATGCATGGAATTCAGCTAGGATAGGGGTGTTCAGAATTCGTTTCGAATTCGAAAAATTCGAAATTCGTTTAATTTCGATTCGATTATCAAGAATTCGTTTCGATTAAAATAATTCGTTTCGATTAAAAGAATTCGACTTCGAATTCGATTCAATTCGAGGTAAGTAAATCGTATACGAATCGAATACGAATTTATAATTTCAAATTCGATTCGATTCGAAATTCGAATAAAAATTATACATTATTATTATTATTTTTATATATAATGCATATATTACTTTTATTAAGCTATACTATAAATTATTTTCAATTTTTTTCCATGTATTAAAATTACCCATTACCAAACCTACTACATGGCTCATAACTAAAATCTAAGTAACAAATCTATCAATAAATTTATAACCCTAAAAATATTAACTTGTAATGTAGACTTATGGTACTTTATTTGGAATTTTAGACTTATGGTACTTTATTTGGAACTTTTTAATGTGATATCATGCTTTATGGCTGCTTTAAAATTTATGTTTCATTTTGATAGTTTTTTTACATGTTTTTAAAGAATCTAAATTAAATCGAATTTATTCGAATTCAAATTTTTAACCGAATACAAATCGAATACGAATTCAAGGGAAAATAAAAATTATTCGAATAATTCGAAAATTCGATATTCGATTCGATGAACACCATTGAGCTAGGAGATGCTAGAAACGTCGCCTAGATAATATTAGTCTTTTGAACAATTTGAACAATTTATGATTTGGTCTGTAATGTGATACTTGTGATGACGTTTGTTAGACATTTGCATGAAATCAATTAGTCCTTATTGAAACAATAGTGTTATGGAATTCTCATGAGCAATCTGAACGCTTAGTGCTCGCACCTCGATGTTTCCGCCATCGGTTGGGGTGTGACACTGCTCGCCGAAACCATGATGACAAATGCATCGCCGCTCTCGTCTCTAAGCAAATGGCGAAAGTCATCCCCCAGATCGTCAGTGAGCTGAACGAGAATGCAAGCAAGTCCTCGGAAGAGTCCAGGACTGATACTCCCAAGGCTACTTTTAGCTTTAAGCAGTTCAAAGCCTGCGGACCAAAGGAATTCACCGGCCATGTTTCAATGGTTTGATTCTATCGAAGTCACCCTACGCCAGAGTGGCTGTCTAGAAAACCTGCGCACCGTCAATGCTACTGGCGTCTTCCAATCCCGCGCTCTTGATTGGTGGACGGCTGAGAAGAATAAACGAGGAAATGATGCAGCTTTCGGATTGTCTTGGGACGAGTTGAAGAGCATAATGATGCAAGAGTTGTGTCATCCCCATGAACTCCAAAAGCTTGAGGATGAATTCTGGCACATAAAGCAGGATGGCAGAGATAACGCTGGTTTAACTGCTCGCTTCAAGCAGTTGAGTATTATATGTCCCGGTCAGGTTACTACCCCAGATATCACAATCAAGAAGTATATCCGTGCTCTTCCGGATTGCGTCGCAGATTTTGTTCAGGCTGCAAAGACGACAACAATCGAGGAAACCTACCTACTCGCCGCTGAGATCAATGATAAGCGAGTCAGGGCTGGTTATTTCGACAAAGCCTCCAAGAATTTGCATCAAGCTACCGCTGCTCCTACCGCCGAAGCTACCGCCGCACCGCAATCTTCAAAGCTCTCATGCCGCAAGAGGAAGAACAACAGCAGTTCCAGCAACAAGAACTGTGCAGTTACTACAGCCCCACTCCAAGCAGTACCAGCACCACCGCAACCTCAACACCGCCAAGTAGCAGCCCCTGTGGTCAATGCACCGCCTGCCAAGCGTGCATATACTGGACCACACCCGCTTTGCCCTACTTGTACTTATCATCACCCGGTGGGTCTCGCATGCCGGTTCTGAGTTCATTGCGATATGTACGGCCATTTCACCGTAAACTGCCGTACAGGTCCACGTCAAACCCCAGCTCCAGCTCAAGGTCAAGCTCCTGCTCAACAAGCTCTACTTACTGCTCCTCAAGGCCATCAAGCAGCTCCTGCACCCACAGCTCATGCTCGAGCTTGCTTTGCATGTGGTGATCCCAACCACTTCGCAAACATGTGCCCCAATCGAGTGGTCAAGCAAGAGTCACAACAACAGCAGCCCCGGTAGCAGCCTCAGCAACAACAGCAATAGCCAGCAGCCCGCGAACGTGCATTCAACATCAACGCCCGTCAGGATCAAGCAGACAACAATGTGGTCAATGGTACGTTTCTTGTGAATGGTATATATGCTTCGTGTTTGTTTGATACTGGAGCAGATAACTGTTTTGTATCGTTTGAATTCGAAAAGCTCCTTAATCGTAAGCGCGCTCATCTCCCCCTCGATGTTCGATATTGAAGTTGCCACCGGAAGAACAGTCGCCGTCAATTCTGTTCTACGTGATTGTACGCTTGAACTCAACAATCATGTCTTCCCTATCGACCTTATTCCGATGCAGCTCGGCAGTTTTAACATCATAGTAGGCATGGATTTTCTTCGCGAAAATCATGCTGAAGTTGTTTGCTTCGAAAAGATGATTCGTTTCTCGCTCGCTAATGGTGATCAACTGTGTGTGTATGGCAAAACTCCTTCGAAAGGTCTCAAACTTATATCATGTGTCCAGGCTAGCATGTATCTCAGCAAGGAATACCAAGCTTTCTTGGCACACATTGTAGTAGCGGAGAAAAAGGAAGTTAAGGAGGTAGACCAGGTGCCTGTAGTGTCACACCCCCAAAATCCACACGCGGAGTACCACCGCTTGGAGGCGTGACATGACCAGGATCAAGCCACCAATCATATTGAAGATATAAATAAATAGTAAATGTCATTCATCAATACGATAGGTGTTTTCAAAACCAAACATAAACAAGTGTGTAGCGGAAGCAATAATGCAAAAACCCAACATAAGTATTAAGTCGAAATGTCATAAAAGAGTTTATCATAACACCCACAATCCGTGCCCACAACGACCGCGCCTCCCGTGCAAGCTCCATGGGTACCTATGGTCCTGCAAGGCATGTAACAGAGAGTCAACAACTAGTTGAGCGAGTTCACAGTAAGTAAGGCCGTTGCATAACTACGCGTTATTAACTAAGCCGTTTTTCATGTTCAATTGATGGGGGCTTCCCATGTTGTATATACTAGACTAGTTGTAACCATAATTGTTCTTCTTAACCCGAGAACAGGAGTACGTACGAGGTTTACGTAGGTTTTACGTAAGTGCCCTTCTTAACCCGAGGACAGTGGTACGCGTGAGGTTTACGTAGGTTTTACGTAAAGTGTCCCTCGAAACCTGAGGACAGTAGCAAGCATAAGTATATGTAGGTTTTACGTAAGTGTCCCTCGAACCCTGAGGACAGTAGTAAGCACAAGTATACGTAGGTTTTACGTAAGTGTCCCTCAAAACCTGAGGACGATGGTAAGTAGTCTAGTGTTTTACGTAGGTTTTACGTAAGTCTATCATATTTATCAATACCATTCCATCAATACAATTCCCAACCCACCGGGAATCCCATGCCTTGGAAATGTGAACTCACCTTGGTTTGCTCGATATGCTAACTATGTGCTCGCAAACAATCAATCAATCAAGGCCTAAGGTAATGCATTTACACACAGTCAGTTCATGTTTGCAATGATTCGCATGCAACTAACATCACAGTATAACACAGAGTGTGCTTAGCAGTTAGCATCTTGTATCATGTAAACAGTAAATCAAACTCATGCAACTTCATGTTTCACATAAGAGCTTTCTCAGTTAATTCCAACATAGTTATCCATTGACATACCCAACCGAGTTAACAGGTTTATTAGAGTAGCATAACTTAACAGAATTAATACAGTTAACAGAGTTAATAACTTGACTCAGTTAACAGACTAAACATAGTTGATAGTTACCAGTATTAACAAACTAACAGATTTAACTAATTAACAGAGTAAACAGTTCCGAAATCAACTTGACTTGGGCCGAAATCCCTTGGGTTTTCGTTGGGCATAAGGTGTGACGAAAACACCTTGTGTTTTCGTTGGTAGCATCATCATCAACAACAGCAGGTTACGAATAACACCAAAACCTCTAAACTAGCTACCACTACAAATATTAAATTATGCTTTCTCTTGAAGTCAACAAACTCATACTACACATACTCGACCAAACTGAAGCTTTTGTCATACATTGAGTTTCACAGTCACATGCCATGCACATCATCATAACACCCTATAAGTCTAACTAACATAGCCATTTCTTTATTATTTAAACATTATTTAACTATCATGTGCCAACACAAAGACCACAAGCACTTATGACAAATCTGACAACGTGATGATGTGATTGGGATGTGTACAATGTAAGATGAGATTAAAATTTTCTAACACATGGCTGCCATTTATTTATTCCATCATCATACTAAAGCATCATCTATGTGTCATGTAACAGAATCATCATCCAGTTCAACCATTAAGCATATATACGTATATCATCCAGTCAATTAACATAATCATATCAAATAATCAACACTACCGGCATGTTAATCCGTTTTCGAATCCTGACCACATTCATATCATACTTAATCACTCACCCTATCATGTTTCGCATACAGTTACATAACGGATCAATCATATCCAAACCTTTCATGAACACAAGCAACAACATAACAATATAATCAGATCTGAAACAACTAATTGTGAAAGTCACTTACCGACTCAGAATGATTAACCAGAGATCTGGCTTCGAACAATGGGAGGGCAGCCGTCGGGTTTCAAAGAAAAACGAGAGAGAGAGAGCGATAGGTGTCTAGGGTTTGGCGAATATAACTCCTCGTAAAGGTTGTGATCAGAATGTATATCTAAGTGATTCACTACTGGGCCTAAAGCCCATTTTGATTTCGTCGGTCACAAGGTGGACGAAAACACTCAAGGTGTTTTCATGAGTATGTGATTTCACAGGGGGTGTTTTCGTATGAGCATGGGTGTTGGGCCAATGATCCATATTAAACTATACAACACCAATTAACACAAATTACACTATTATCATACACTCAAATATAATGCACCCCAATTATAAAATATCAATCGCAATACGATTTAACGTTTTACAAATGTGCACAGTTGCGAAACAAACAAGTCGTGTAAACAAACAACATAAACCATTAACGTGCAATTAATGCGAAGATGGAATCTTGGAAACTCGAGTTGTCACATTATCCCCAACTTGAAAGAAATTTCGTCCCGAAATTTAGCATGTGGTTACTGAGGAAGCTAGGTAAGTTGTATCGTTTACTGGTTTTCCTGGGGTGTCACATCATCCCCCCGTTGATTTGGAATTTCGTCCCGAAATTCTGTAGTAGCTTCGGCCTCAGTAGTGGTTGCACTGTTTTTGAATAACTGGGGATACTTGAGTTTCATTTGATCTTCTCGTTCCCAGGTGAACTCTGGGCCACGACGGGAGTTCCAACGAACCCGAACAAGAGGTATTCTAGTGCGCTTGGGGACCTTAACATCCTGGTCCGTGATTTCAACTGGTTCCTCGACGAATCGCAACTGTTCGTAGATAGTAAGCTCCTTCAAAGGAACTATGAGGGTCTCATCTGACAGACATTTCTTCAGATTTGACACGTGAAAGACGTTGTGAACTGCACTGAGTTCAGCTGGTAAGTTCAGTCTGTAGGCCACTTTGCCTATTTTCTCAATGATTTCGAACGGTCCGACATATCGCGGATTAAGTTTGCCTCATTTGCCAAAACGAACCACACCCTTCCAGGGTGAAACTTTGAGTAGCACTCGATCCCCCAACCTGGAACTCGAGTGGTTTCTTGTCTTTATCGGCGTATGCTTTCTGACGGTCGCGAGCTGCCGCCATGCGTTGTCGTATTTGAGCAATCTTTTGTGTTGTGTCTACTACCAGTTCTGGACCTGTGATCTGACTATCACCCACCTCTGCCCAACAAAGAGGTGATCGGCATTTACGCCCATACAATGCCTCGAATGGAGCGGCTTGGATGCTGGTGTGGTAACTGTTGTTATACGAGAACTCCACTAACGGGAGATGTTTTTCCCAGCCGTTGCCGAAATCGATTACACACGCACGAAGCATGTCTTCTAGAGTTTGAATAGTGCACTCAGATTGCCCATCCGTCTGAGGGTGATAAGCCGTGCTCATGTCTAAATGAGAGCCAAAAGATTTGTGCATTGCTTGCCACAGTTCTGAAGTAAAACGCGCATCACGATCAGAGATAATGGAGGTTGGCACCCCATGCCTTGAGACCACTTCTTTTAAGTAGATGTCTGCTAAGGTAGAAAACTTGTCTGTTTCCTTAATAGCCAGGAAGTGTGCAGACTTTGTGAGTCGATCCACGATCACCCAAATAGTATCATTACCACGTTGAGATCTAGGTAGGCCAGTGACAAAATCCATGGAAATTTGCTCCCATTTCCATTGTGGTATCTCTGGTTGTTGGAGTAGGCCTGATGGTTTCTGATATTCAGTCTTGACTCTCGCACAAGTCAAGCACTTGCTGACGTAAGTAGCTATGTGAGCTTTCATGCTAGGCCACCAATATGTGGTTTTCAAGTCGTGGTACATCTTATCCGAACCAGGATGTACTGAGTAGCGAGACTTATGAGCTTCATCCAATACAAGCTCGCGTAAGTTACCATAGAGTGGGACCCAAATGTGTCCTGTTACATAGTAGGCGCCGTCTGCCTTTTGTTCTAACCGTTGCCTTGAGCCGCGTAGGGCTTCAGCCCTGACGTTTTCTGGTTTCAATGCTTCTACCTGAGCATCTCGTATCTGTGAAGGAAGACTAGACTGAATAGTGAGTTGCAACGCTCGTACACGCCTAGGTGTAGTATCCTTTCGACTGAGGGCGTCAGCCACCACATTGGCTTTGCCCAGATGATACTTTATAGCACATTCGTAACCGTTCAACAGTTCGACCCATCGACGTTGTCGCATGTTCAACTCTTTCTGCTTGAAGATATGTTCGAGACTCCTGTGATCGGTGTAGATGGTGCACCTGGTGCCATACAGGTAATGTCGCCATATCTTGAGCCCAAAAACAACAGCTCCCAACTCTAAATCATGTGTAGTGTAATTCCGTTCGTGAATCTTAAGTTGGTGCGAAGCATAAGCAATGACTTTATCCCGTTGCATCAACACACATCCAAGACCTTGGATGGATGCGTCGCAATAGACTACAAAATCGTCTGTACCCTCTGGCAATGAAAGAATAGGTGCGCTACAAAGTCTATCCTTTAAGTGCTGGAATGCTGATTCCTGTGTATTACCCCAACGGTAGATAACGCCTTTCTGAGTTAGTGAGGTGAGGGGTTGCGCAATCTTTGAGAAGTCTTTGATGAACCGTCTGTAATAACCCGCCAAACCCAAGAATTGGTGTATTTCGGTTGGTGTGCGAGGTGCAGGCCAGTTCTTGATCGAATCTACCTTGGACGGATCAACATGAATCCCATCCTTGTTTACTACGTGGTCTAGGAAGTGGACTTCATGAAGCCAGAAGTCGCATTTTGAAAACTTGGCGTACAGTTGTTCCATTCGAAGGAGTTCCAAAATAAGTCGTAAATGATGCTCGTGTTCCTCCTGACTCTTCAAATAGATCAGGATGTCATCGATGAAAACAATAACAAACTTGTCAAGATAAGGTTTGCACACCCTGTTCATAAGATCCATGAAAACTGCCGGTGCGTTTGTTAATCCGAATGGCATGACTAGAAACTCATAATGGCCGTAGCGTGTTCTGAATGCTGTTTTGGAGACGTCCTCGTCCCGGACTCTCAGTTGATGGTAGCCTGAGCTCAGATCAATCTTTGAATAGTAGCTCGACCCTTGCAGCTGGTCGAACAAGTCGTCAATGCGTGGGAGAGGATAGCGATTCTTTACGGTCACCTTGTTTAGTTCGCTGTAATCTATGCACATACGGAAGGTACCGTCTTTCTTCTCTTTCGTTGATGTGTCAGTAGCAAGCGCTAAAATAGCGGTGTGGCCCTTTCACAAACACTTCTGGGCCTTAAGAAAGGAGATGATGCCAACCACGGCACCACTCTTGTCGCCTTGAACTTCGAGAGGTTCTTTACCAGAACGGGGTATACGAACAATCTTCTCCTTGCATAAGATCTCTGCTCGATGTTGGGATAACCAATCCATACCAATGACGATGTCGAAACTACCCAGAGTTATAGGAATAAGATCGATAGGGAAAGTCTGACCAGCGAGGATAAGATTACAGCCCTGAACTATGTGTGTGGCCTCTAGACTTTTACCATTAGCTAACTCTACGACATGTTTAGTGTTCAAAAGTGTGGGTGTGGGCTTGAGCATTTGACTAACTTTCAAAGACACATAACTGGTATCCGCACCCGGATCAAACAAAACAGTAACATAAAAGTCGTCAGGAAGAAATTTACCCATCATTACGTTAGGTTCATCCCTTGCATCACCCTGACCAATCACGTGCACGCGGCCCCGGCGTCACTGTTTCCATTGTTGTTCCTGCTTCCATGGTCGTGGTTCTGAGTCTGGTCCTGATTCAAATGTGGACAATGTCTCTTGTAGTGATCTTTAGCATCACACTGAAAACATCCTCTAAAACTCTGTTGTTGCTGCTAATTCTGTGGATCTTGAGGCTGCTGTTGTTGTTCCTGGGTTACAGGACGTGAGCTTCGGCAATCCTTGGCTTCATGACCCAGCTTGAGACACCTCTGACAACGACCCTTGTTGCACTGACCGCTGTGGTGCCTATTGCATCTGTTGCACTTTGGATGATTTCCTCGATATCCCCTCTGTCCGTGACTACCAGAAGACTGCTGACCGGGGCTCTGGTAGTCATCTGTCTTTCGCTGCTGCGCCTGATACTGAACCGGAGTTGACCCCTTACTCAGGTTCCCATCCCACTTGTGTTTGTTGTCACTAGAAGCACAAGTTGTAGCAGCTTTAACACGTTTCGGTAGTTTCTTTTGTTCTACTGCCTGGTCTGTGAGGCGATGAGCAAGCCGAGTGACTTGTTTGATAGTGCCAAGATTAGCTGCGATCACATGACTCTGAATTTCTGGCACCAGACCCTTGAGATACAGCTCGATACGTTTAGTGGGAGGGTCTACCATAGTGGGACACAATGTGGCTAATTCATTCGATCTCTTCGTATAAACCTCAATTTCAGACCCCATCATCTGTAAGTTGAGGAACTCCACCTCTAGTTTGTGGATGTCTTCCCGACTAAAAAACTCTTCCTTAACTAGGTCCTTGAACTCGTTCCAGGGGGTGGCATTAGCAGCTGCCAGCCCTAACATTTGAACCTGTGTTTCCCACCAGATTAATGCAGCACCTTCGAGTGTTCCAGCAGCAAACTTTACTCTACGAGACTAAGGGCAATCACGCACCTCAAAGTCAGTTTCGAGCCTCTCGAACCAATGGAGGAGGCCTACAACTCCCTCAGTACCACTGAAGGTACTAGGTCGACAATCCGTGAAATTCCTGAAGGTGCAATTAGGTGGCTGAGTGTGTTGACCTCCTGCTTGTGCAGCTGCAAGTGCAGCTGCAAGTGCCGCAGCAACTTGTTCGTTAATGAGAGCCGTCAACTGGGCTTGTGTCAAGTTAATACGTCCAGCCATGATCTTCATAGCAAAGGTAACATAAGTAAGAGAGGTTTGCGAATAGTGCGATGACAGAAGAGAGTGAGCACACAAGTATTCTCAAGCAATAGTTGTTACGTTTATCTAAGCATACCATGAGCAAAGTTCTATGTAATCTAGCATGTAGGCAATAAAACATATACTATATTACCTAGGATGTTGAGTCTTGCACGTGGAGCGAAGCGTCGTTGTGGATCGTTGAGCACTGTTCAGGTTATAGTCTGGTTTTAACAAAAACTTTTTCCCTTATTAAAACCAAGTTCACTATAACCAATGGCTCTGATACCAATCTGTCACACCCCCAAAATCCACACGCGGAGTACCAGCGCTTGGAGGCGTGACATGACCAGGATCAAGCCACCAATCATATTGAACATATAAATAAATAGTAAATGTTATTCATCAATACGATAGGTGTTTTCAAAACCAAACATAAACAAGTGTGTAGAGGAAGCAATAATGCAAAAACCCAACATAAGTATTAAGTCGAAATGTCATAAAAGAGTTTATCATAACACCCACAATCCGTGCCCACAACGACCGCGCCTCCCATGCAAGCTCCATGGGTACCTATGGTCCTGCAAGGCATGTAACAGAGAGTCAACAACTAGTTGAGCGAGTTCACAGTAAGTAAGGTCATTGCATAACTACGCGTTATTAACTAAGCCGTTTTGCATGTTCAATTGGTGGGGGCTTCCCATGTTGTATATACTAGACTAGTTGTAACCATAATTATTCTTCTTAACCCGAGAACAGGAGTACGTACGAGGTTTATGTAGGTTTTACGTAAGTGCCCTTCTTAACCCGAGGACAGTGGTACGCGTGAGGTTTACGTAGGTTTTACGTAAAGTGTCCCTCGAAACCTGAGGACAGTAGTAAGCATAAGTATACGTAGGTTTTACGTAAGTGTCCCTCGAACCCTGAGGACAGTAGTAAGCACAAGTATACGTAGGTTTTACGTAAGTGTCCCTCGAAACCTGAGGACGATGGTAAGTAGTCTAGTGTTTTACGTAGGTTTTACGTAAGTCTATCATATCTATCAATACCATTCCCAACCCACCGGGAATCCCATGCCTTGGAAATGTGAACTCACCTTGGTTTGCTCGGTATGCTAACTATGTGCTCGCAAACAATCAATCAATCAAGGCCTAAGGTAATGCATTTACACACAGTCAGTTCATGTTCGCAATGATTCGCATGCAACTAACATCACAGTATAACACAGAGTGTGCTTAGCAGTTAGCATCTTGTATCATGTAAACAGTAAATAAAACTCATGCAACTTCATGTTTCACATAAGAGCTTTCTCAGTTAATTCCAACATAGTTATCCATTGACATACCCAACCGAGTTAACAGGTTTATTAGAGTATCATAACTTAACAGAATTAATACAGTTAACAGAGTTAATAACTTGACTCAGTTAACAGACTAAACATAGTTGATAGTTACCAGTATTAACAAACTAAAAGATTTAACTAATTAACAGAGTAAACGGTTGGGCCGAAATCAACTTGACTTGGGCCGAAATCCCTTGGGTTTTCGTTGGGTATAAGGTGTGACGAAAACACCTTGTGTTTTCGTTGGTAGCATCATCATCAACAACAGCAGGTTACGAATAACACACAAAACCTCTAAACTAGCTACCACTACAAATATTAAATTATGCTTTCTCTTGAAGTCAACAAACTCATACTACACATACTCGACCAAACTGAAGCTTTTGTCATACATTGAGTTTCACAGTCACATGCCATGCACATCATCATAATACCCTATAAGTCTAACTAACATAGCCATTTCTTTATTATTTAAACAATATTTAACTATCATGTGCCAACACAAAGACCACAAGCACTTATGACAAATCTGACAACGTGATGATGTGATTGGGATGTGTACAATGTAAGATGAGATCAAAATTTCCTAACACATGGCTGCCATTTATTTATTCCATCATCATACTAAAGCATCATCTATGTGTCATGTAATAGAATCATCATCCAGTTCAACCATTAAGCATATATACATATATCATCCAGTCAATTAACATAATCATATCAAATAATCAACACTACCGGCATGTTAATCCGTTTTCGAATCCTGACCACATTCATATCATACTTAATCACTCACCCTATCATGTTTCGCATACAGTTACATAACTGATCAATCATATCCAAACCTTTCATGAACACAAGCAACAACATAACAATATAATCAGATCTGAAACAACTAATTGTGAAAGTCACTTACCGACTCAGAATGATCAACCAGAGATCTGGCTTCAAACAATGGGAGGGCAGCCGTCGGGTTTCAAAGAAAAACGAGAGAGAGAGCGATAGGTGTCTAGGGTTTGGCGAATATAACTCCTCGTAAAGGTTGTGATCAGAATGTATATCTAAGTGATTCACTACTGGGCCTAAAGCCCATTTTGATTTCGTCGGTCACAAGGTGGACGAAAACACTCAAGGTGTTTTCATGAGTAGGTGATTTCATAGGGGGTGTTTTCGTATGAGCAGGGGTGTTGGGCCAATGATCCATATTAAACTATACAACACCAATTAACACAAATTACACTATTATCATACACTCAAATATAATGCACCCCAATTATAAAATATCAATCGCAATACGATTTAACGTTTTACAAATGTGCACAGTTGCGAAACAAACAAGTCGTGTAAACAAACAACATAAACAATTAACGTGCAATTAATGCGAAGATGGAATCTTGGAAACTCGAGTTGTCACATGTAGTTCGTGAATTTCCCAACGTATTTCCTGAAGATCTTCCCAGATTACCTCCAGCTCATGATATCGATTTCCAAATCGTCCTCATTCCTGGAACAAATCCTGTTGCTAAAGCGCCTTATAGTCTCACTCCTTCTGAAATGCGCGAACTCTCGAGCCAGCTCCAGGAACTACTTGATAAAGGCTTTATTCTCCGTAGCACATCTCCATGGGGCGCGCCTGTCCTTTTCGTCAAAAAGAAGGATGGTTCGTTCCGGATGTGCATCGACTATAGGGAGTTGAATAAGCTGACGATCAAGAATCGCTATCCCTTTCCTCGAATCAATGATTTGTTTAATCAGTTACAAGGTGCTACATGTTTTTCGAAGATCGATATACGCTCAGGCTATCACCAATTACGCATTCAAGAGGAATATATACCCAAAACCGCCTTTCGAACCCGTTATGGTATTTACGAGTTTGTTGTCATGCCTTTTGGTTTGACCAACGCTCCCGCAGTTTTTATGGATCTAATGAATCGAGTGTGCAAACCCTTTCTCGACCGCTTCGTAATCGTGTTCATTGATGATATCCTGATCTATTCCAAGTCAAAAGCCGAACACTCGCTGCATCTACGTTTGGTTCTTGAGTTACTCCAGGGAAACCGTCTCTACACCAAGTTCTCCAAGTGTGAATTCTGGCTGGAGGAGGTCCAATTCCTGGGTCACATTGTCAATAGTTAAGGAATTCATGTCGATCCCGCGAAGATCGAGGCCGTTAAGAGTTGGGTTACACCCAAGAACCCGTCTGAAGTCCATTCTTTTCTTGGACTGGCAGGCTATTATCGCCGTTTTATCGAAGGTTTCTCTAAGATCGCTGTGCCGCTTACCGCTCTTATGCATAAAGACAAACCTTTTGTTTAGGGAACTAAACAAGAGGAAGCCTTTCAAACTCTCAAAGCTATGCTTTGCAATGCTCCCGTGCTCTCACTGCCCAACGGAAACAACGACTTCGTAGTCTACTGTGATGCCTCAAACCTTGGTCTTGGTTGTGTTCTCATGCAATGAGATAAGGTTATCGCGTACGCTTCTCGACAGCTCAAGATCCACGAGAAGAACTACACCACACACGACCACGAGCTTGGCGTAGTTGTTTTTGCATTAAAGATATGGCAACACTACCTTTACGGTACCAAGTGTATGATCTTCACCGATCATAGGAGGCTACATGTAACACCCCAAAAACGGGTTTATTAATTATATTAAAGTAATCGAAAATAAATGGGTAAAATACCGTAAGTGCTAAAAGTAAACCCGGTGAATGTTAGGGTTTAGATAAATAAACCTAATATTCATTAAAAGTGAATAAGAGCTTTCAAGAAAATAGAATGGATAAAAGGCCCGATTTAACGGGACTTAAAGTAACACGGGGTATAACTTCCCGAACAAATTAAGTTAACTAGGAATAATCAACCTAGTTAGTCAAGTGAGGTTAAAGTAATAAAGGAAACTTGAATTAGTTAAACTTTTTATAAAACTTGAAACCTCGAGGGACTAAAAGTGGTAAACTAGAAAACTAGTTTTTATTTAATTAAAACACTAACACCAAAACACACACCCTAAGTGTGTGTTCTGGTCGAGACTTCCAGAAGAGCCAGGGAGCTCTCATGTTCAAACCCTAACTAGCCTAAATTCAAGAAATTGGAAGGGCAAATCACACCCAAATTGAAATTCAAGCACAGATTAGTGATCACCTCAGTGAAGTGATCATAAGGTATGTCAAATTTCACTATTTTGTTCCATCTCAAATTCTTGATAAACACTTGAGATCTGAAATTTGAGCTTGAATGATGGTTATTTGGGTGAAAATAGGATGAATGCATGATTAGAAACAAACCCTAGTTAATAAACTAATGAAATTGTGTTCATGTTGATAAAACTCATAATCACTACTTAGGTGTTTAATGGGTTTTGTAGAAATATGATGAACACATGAATTTGAGTGTTAAATTGTGAAATTTGAAGATAGGATGCAAGACCTAGATGTTGTTTATAAACACTAGACATGGAGATTTGATTCTTGATGTAAATCTTGGTGAAAATAGCTAGTTATGAACTAGTTAGTAAACATGTAGAATTATGCCAATTAGGTGTTTGTTAAAATGCCTAAATCAGAAGTAAAGTGTTGAAATTCAAGTGAAACGCGTAATTGGCAATCTTGACTAATTACATGAGATATGTGATAAAACGGGTTCTAACATAATGTTGATTTGCCTTAATCGTGCATATTATATGATTAAAGGTAGTTGACTTTAGAAAGTCGAACTAACCTATGATGAAGTCGAATAGAAGTTTCGACATAAAGTCCGTAAGATGAAATAGTCATAATAATGATGACTAATCTAACCATCTTATGAATTATGATGTTAGTTTGACTCTTGTCAAGTTAGATGGAGGCTTGGGGAAAGAAGCGGGTCAAACGGATCGTATACGCGGAAAAGAGCATAATCCGGATACAAGGTAAGTAAAGCTTACACTCTAATTATTTAATACCCATTGGCTTGATAAGTCATGAAAAGTAAGTCTTGTGTTAAATTATGATGTTCCGACATGGCAAGTGCGGCCCGGAACAAGAGACAATGGTCATAAATCATGTTTAATGGATAAAAAGGAGCTAATGCGGTTAATTAGTCATGAAATGACTAAAAGATAACGAGTTTTTAAATGGTTACCTTATAAGATAAACCATTGCAAATAATAAGAGTAAAATGGTACTTTGGTCACTTGTTGACAATAACCATTAATTTGGGGAAGGACACCATTTGGCATGAGCCATAACGGGTCAAACAAAATGAGAACAATTCTTAAGTAAGATGAATTCAAAAGTAAACCGGGATAGGTTAAAGGGGGTTAAATGGTAATTTAATACCATCTCGAAATGATAATTGGTCATTTCGACTAAACGGGTCAAATGTTGTTGTTAACGCCATTTGTCAATAATATTTGATGATTGCTTGTTGAGTTTTGTGATCACAGGAATTAACACATGGTTAGCATTGCTATTAACTAAATATTAATAGTGAAAGGTATTTAAACGGGTCAATCTTATGACCCGAGCCAGGTACGCATGTTTAGAATTATAGCTAAAATTTACCAACAAGCCCTTGAGGGGTAAATAGGGTTAACAACCTTTAAAGAGTTGTTTTGAAATAAGCGTCTTGTTAAAATTGAGTCCTTGGAATTAGTATAAAAATGGTTATGGGATGTAAACCAATAGAAGCATGATTTAAGTCTAAAAATGTAAAATACTCGTAACGGGTCAAAACGAGTATATATGCATAACGGGTTAAAACTTCTTAAGGAACCCGTAAAGTTGAATGTTGAAAATTAGTAAACGGTTATAACTTGATGACCATGGTATTTTGAAGGAAAATAACAAGTTAGTTTGGTAAAAGCATGAACGGGTCAAAAGAGTAATAATTGATTTCAAGCCGAGAGCTTGAAATCTAAAATTTTATAAATTCAGATGACGGATTTTAACTCCATGTGATGGAGAATTATATTACGGACGCGTATGAAAAAGAATCATGTAAAACGGATCAATAACGAATGAGTTATGTCCGTTTTCGTGAAACTTGGGTTGGCTGGAAATTTTGCAGCAGCAATTAAGGAACTTGCTGTAAAAAAAGGGGCTACGTGGGGCGTCTAGCCCCCTTGAATCCCAAAATTGTTTAATTTTGTTTGTTTGTTTGACCCACATAACTTGTTTAAACTCGTTATTTAACTATCAAAACTAACTTTTAAGTTGGTTTTGATCATAGGTGAATGCCAAGAGTGCCCGGATGAAGATCAAGCTCGATGAGGAACCGAACTCGATAAAATACGAGCTTCCGCGTGGCGTTTCGTCGTATCTTTTAAACGACGAATTCAATTACATTAAGTTGTATATTCTTTTAAATTGTAAAAGTTTTAACTAACCTTATTTATCAAAATTACATGTCTGTTTTCGTAAACTATACGAAAACCGTAAAATAATAACAAGGGTGTTACAAGTTGGTAATCAGAGCTCATGGTTAAAGAATAAAGTGTGTTCGGTTCGAGGCTTGATCGCAAATCCGGTAAGTACATGTATGTTAATATTTTAGCATGCTAAAGTTTTGTAAACAACACATAGGGTTATCGTGTAATACATGTTACCCTCAATTAAATGATTGAAATAGTTGACAAAATTACGCGAGTTGACGCGTATAGTAGAAAAAGCCTTGTATTATAATACGGGTGATTATTGAAGTTGATATTATTAACTCTTGAAAATGCTTTAGTTAAAGGACACTCGTATATGAAGATAGCGAGAGTTTAACAAATCGCGGATTTGATAGAGGAACGGTCCAAAGAGTATGCTCATCAAGGACCCAAATCGCGTAGCGGTCGCGAACAAGGCTAATGGAAAGAGAAGCTCGTTAGAGCAAGCATTACCAGGTGCACATTTTAAATTTAAATTGCATAAATAGTAATATGCAACAAATACGTACAGATTGAAAGTTGCATATGTAGATTGAAAAACTTGGAAAAACCCGAATAGAGGCATTACTTACATGGGGTGTAATGTGTTGATCGCTTACTCTGGCCAAGTAAGTGGTGAGCACGTAGTACCATGAACTTTTTATGATGGACATGCTTACATCCAATGTAGTAAGGACGGGGTAAGTGGGACAAATTAAAAAAGTGCCCAAATGAATTAGATAAGCAAAATATTTGATAATAATGTAAACGCACAGCCGAGTGATGGAAGCGTATTACATTAGGATAATGAGCCCGAGTGAAGGGACAAAGATTCATGTAAAATGATTAAGATATGCATTGGGAGGGGGTGTACTTACACTCGAACCCGGAGAATGCAAACATGTAAAATGATTAAGATATGCATTGGGAGGGGGTGTACTTACACTCGAACCCGGAGAATGCAAACATGTAAAATGATTAAGATATGCATTGGGAGGGGGTGTACTTACACTCAAACCCGGAGAATGCAAACATGTAAAATGATTAAGATATGCATTGGGAGGGGTGTACTTACACTCGAACCCGGAGAATGTAAACATGTAAAATGATTAAGATATGCATTGGGAGGGGGTGTACTTACACTCGAACCCGGAGATTGCAAATAAGTCTCTTAACGGGCCGTTTTTGTAAAACGTCAAACTTGAGGATAAAGTCGGAATATAAAAGTGAAGCGAAGTCTTAATGCACACCGGGAGGGTTGCAATAATAACAACTATGGTAAAACACCCGGTTGATGGGTAAGAATTAAACACATGCGTAGACCGAGAAACGGGAACTCGGATGGAAAGCCAAAAGACTCGGGTTTCGAGTCATGGGGTATAAGGTAACCGGTGACTAACAAGTGTAACCGCCAAAATAAATAATCAATAGAGATAAAGGATACAAGCTGAAAGTAACGGCCCGCGAGGCCTTACACATGAAAGACGTACGCGTCAATATAAATGAAAAGTTAAACCGAAAGGAATAAATGCTTTGAAAACAAAGTTAAGTTCGTTTGGCCTAGACCGATGAACAACATTAAGAAGGTTTCGGGGGCGAAACCTCTTTAAGGGGGGTAGAGTTGTAACACCCCAAAAACGGGCTTATTAATTATATTAAAGTAATCGAAAATAAATGGGTAAAATACCGTAAGTGCTAAAAGTAAACCCGGTGAATGTTAGGGTTTAGATAAATAAACCTAATATTCATTAAAAGTGAATAAGAGCTTTCAAGAAAATAGAATGGATAAAAGGCCCGATTTAACGGGACTTAAAGTAACACGGGGTATAACTTCCCGAACAAATTAAGTTAACTAGGAATAATCAACCTAGTTAGTCAAGTGAGGTTAAAGTAATAAAGGAAACTTGAATTAGTTAAACTTTTTATAAAACTTGAAACCTCGAGGGACTAAAAGTGGTAAACTAGAAAACTAGTTTTTATTTAATTAAAACACTAACACTAAAACACACACCCTAAGTGTGTGTTCTGGTCGAGACTTCCAGAAGAGCCAGGGAGCTCTCATGTTCAAACCCTAACTAGCCTAAATTCAAGAAATTGGAAGGGCAAATCACACTCAAATTGAAATTCAAGCACGGATTAGTGATCACCTCAGTGAAGTGATCATAAGGTATGTCAAATTTCACTATTTTGTTCCATCTCAAATTCTTGATAAACACTTGAGATCTGAAATTTGAGCTTGAATGATGGTTATTTTGGTGAAAATAGGATGAATGCATGATTAGAAACAAACCCTAGTTAATAAACTAATGAAATTGTGTTCATGTTGATAAAACTCATAATCACTACTTAGGTGTTTAATGGGTTTTGTAGAAATATGATGAACACATGAATTTGAGTGTTAAATTGTGAAATTTGAAGATAGGATGCAAGACCTAGATGTTGTTTATAAACACTAGACATAGAGATTTGATTCTTGATATAAATCTTGGTGAAAATAGCTAGTTATGAACTAGTTAGTAAACATGTAGAATTATGCCCATTAGGTGTTTGTTAAAATGCCTAAATGAGAAGTAAAGTGTTGAAATTCAAGTGAAACGCGTAATTGGCAAGCTTAACTAATTACATGAGATATGTGATGTGACAACCCTCAAATTCCATGTATTCCGTACAATTTATTATTGATAATGAAAGTGCTTGACGACTGTGTGGAATTACTTAACTGCTTTCTGATATCTGTGTTATATTTACATGCGCCTGTTAACACACTAGTAATGTACAGAAAAGTCATTAAATAGTCCGTTATAATTTCCTAAGTGTTAGAAATTAAAAACGTTGCAAAAATATATATGTAGGACGCTTTACGGATTAATTAAGCAGTTTAACGGAACAGTGTCGAACCGAACAACCGAACTCTACCCGGAACATAAAAATATTGTCACTGACATTATTTCTTTTTCTGAGCCAGTTAGGGTCCCCGAATACCCTAACACCCGTTATAATTTACCACACACTATTTCACTAAATTAAATCCCTAACTAAACTAATTACAACCTAGCTAAATTAGTTGAAAACAAACTATGACCCCCCCCCCCCCTTGGGTATTTAGGTGAAAGTGGATTATAAATAAAACTCAAGGTCACTCTCATTCATTTCACAAATCACCACACAAAATCCCACTACTTTCTTTTCCCTTCTCTTTGAAGCTCGGCCGAGAGCACACCCACCCCCAACATCATTTTCAAATTCATTCAAGTTGTTCCAAGTGCACCCAAGTGTGAAGGATCGCATACGACGGAGCCCGGTGCTTGCGGATTGCCAAGGACCTCTCTACGGCGCTTTTAACCACCCGTTTTTCGTCTAGTTTCTTCTCTAGCCACGAGCTAGTAGTAAGTGATTCTAATCACCTTCTTAAGCTTGTCTAAAGTGGTTAATTAAGAATTTTGTCGGATAAAAATCATGAACACTAGAGTTCACAAACTAAAAGTCTACTAAAGTGATGAACAAGGTGGTTAATGGATGAATATTAGTGTAAATCATGTAGATCTTGTGTGATTATGATTATTGGTTGATTATCTGATGTTTTGCTGATTAATATTAATATGTGATGTTGTTGTGGTCACTAAACATGATTAACGGAATCAATCGAACACAAGTTAGTAAGATAGAAAGTGAAAACAGAATCTGTCCCGGTTTTACAGCCAACTTCAGTTGGCTGTAAACAGGCCATAAACTCAACGAAAAACCGATATTTTGAATCTAAAATATGTTATTATGAAATACGGTTCTAATGGCACCGAAATCGTAATTTTTGGACTTCGTTTACTATTATGTGTCGATTTGTAATAACAGCTTAAGCTGAATTTGGACAGCAATAAATGGGTGTCATACTTTCAGTCATAACCTGAGTTTTGTGATGAATCGGACCATGAAATTTGTACAGTAGATGACAACCGATGCATTTGTAATTAGCCCACTAGAATTTCATAAATCGGACGCTCGATGAATTTTTAATAAATTGTTCCGTGGACTGTGGTCAGAAATACATAAATCTGAGTTCAGTCCGGAATATGAATTTTTATAAAATATTGGTAATGAACCGGACCCCGATATTTTTACACAATAAAATATGGAACGTTTAACACATCCGGTAAAAATTTGGGAATTTTTGGAATAATTTAACTATTTTATTAAAATGTCCGAAAACAGCCGGTTTTGAATATAAATGCTGAAATGACATAAGTTGTGACTCGCGTGTCTAAATGTCGAGTATGCTATCTGTGAATGATCTAACATGTTATATATGTTATGTGCATTATCGTATGTTTGATTTTGAGTGGGGAATGGATGGGAAACTTAGATGGGCATAAACCGTTAAAGTAATGCATGCTATGTGCTAGATACGTGTAGAAACTTTGTGCTCTATTTAAAAATCACTAAATGACTAACTGGTAATTATAGTAGGACGTGATTGACCGACCTTGACTGTTAGCTATATTGAGAATCTAACCGAGCAAACCGAGGTGAGTTCACACACTTTCTAAGGCATGGGATTCCCGGTGGTTTGGGAATGGGTTAAAATAAAAACTAAATCTACATATCCTCCTTGGGTAGGATATGTACGGCCATCCTCCATAGAGTGATGCCATTAATAATCCTACGAATTCTCCTGGTGCAGAATACGTACGTTCGTCCTCCTGGTGCAGGACAACAACCTTAAAACTAGCTAGACAAAACTCTATCAATAAGTCCCTCTTCATATCGACTTAATCGCCGAGGCCAATGGCGAGCGGGTCATTAGTTAATAGCGCTATTAGGTTTAACAAACCTCACACCGTGCCGTTCGGACGGGCGTGTACTAATGGACTATGGCAAACTGTCAGTGATGATAGACACTGATGTAGGGCACAACTATTGTTCGTAGTAGTCGATATCATACCGTCTAGTAGTTCACACGGGGAAAGCCCCCACTAATTATGGATACGGTTTGGGTAAAGGAAAAGGAAATGGTTAAACATACTTTCAACTTCGGGGTAACCCCCACGGCAAATAAGCCAACAAAAGTCAAACCACGTTTTTCAGAAACAACTTAAAACCAAATAACCAAACGTGAACTCACTCAACTTTGTTGTTGACTCGTTGTTACATGCCTTACAGGTCGCTAGATGGAGCTTGCACGAGGAAGGAGTCGTTGTGGCGTACGGACTGTTATGTTCCGTGCTTATTATTTAAATCCTCATGAACTTATTAAACTTGCGTTTTGAACTTTAACTTATAAACTATGGACTTATGCTTTTGGGATTTACTTTTATGCTTCCGCTGTTTAAACTAAACATGGTTAACTAGCTTTGGTCACCAATCGTATTGTGGTTGGTCTTATTTACTTAATTACGATGTTCAATATGATTGGTGGCTCGATCCTGGTTATGTCACGCCTCCAAGCGGTGGTACTCCGCATGGTGGATTTTGGGGGTGTGACAGATTGGTATCAGAGCCATTGGTTATAGTGAACTTGGTTTTAAAAGGTGAAAGGCTTTTTGATAAAACCAGACTATAACCTGTACAATGCTCAACGATCCACAACGACGCTTCCCTCCACGTGCAAGACTCGACACCATAAGTGGTATGATTTATGTTATATTGTCGGTTAGATAGTTCTCACTGTGCATTAGATAATGTGATAATTGCTATTTGAACCTTGTGTGCTTACTCTCTAATGTCATCCCACACTAACACACTTTCGCGACACTTTCCTCACTTACGTTGCTTCGTTATGAAGATCATGAGTGGACGTCTCGACATGACCCAGGGTCAGCTGACGACCTTGATTGACGAACGGATTGCTGAAGCCTTAGCAACCCAATCAGGGAGTCAACCCATGCACTCTCAAACACGCATGGGCACCTTCAGGGCGTTCCTGAAATGCAAACCTCCCACTTTCGACGGCACTGGAGGAGCAATCGACCTTCTGCACTGGATTCGAAGAATCGAATATACATTCGAAGAGAGTGAAAGCCCTGCCAGCAAACAAGTAGAGTATGCTACTGGTATGTTGCAAGGGAAAGCGTATTCTTGGTGGAGCGCACAAGTTCAGATGCTCGGGTTGGCAGACGCAAATGCCACCCTCTGGAGCGACTTCAAGGATTTGATTAAGGAAAAATTCTGCCACCTGGACGACATTCTGGAACTTGAAACAGAGTACTATGGTTTGAAGATGGAGGGATCAGAAATTGAGGCGTACACAAAGAGGTCCAACGACTTGGCTGACTTATGTCCTAACTTGTCACGACCCATATCTAGACGGATCAAGCTATACCTCAGGGGCTTAGTCCCGGAGATCCAAGGGTCTGTACTTGAGGCCAACCTTTCCACAATCCAGCAAGTCATTCGCTTGGCGCACCAACTCACCGATCAGGCGGTGGAAGAGGGCAAGCTGCCCAAGCGCGTTAGCACTACTGCTACTAGTGCTCCCAGCAATGACAAGCGCAAGTGGGACAGAAATTCGGGCAAGGGTTCCACTCCAGTTCAGTCTCAGTCCCAGTGGCGAAAGACAGATGAACACAGGAGCCCCAGTCAGTAGTTTTCTGGAAATCAAGGTCAGGGTGGATACAGGGGAAATCACCCTAAGTGCAAACGATGTAGTTTGCACCACATCTGGCCGTGCAACAAGGATCGTTGTCAGAGATGTAGCAAGCTTGGACGTCAAGCCAGAGATTGCAGGAGCTCACGTCCTGCGAATCAGAATCGGCAACAGCAGCCACAAGCTCCACAGAACCAACAGCAACAGCATGGTAACAAGGAATGCTATCAGTGTGGTGCTGAAGGTCACTTCAAGAGAAACTGTCCCCAGTTGAACCGGAAACAGAATAACAACAACAACCAGGGGAACGGAAACAATAATGGGGGAAACAATGAGGGCAATAGAGCCAGGGAACGTGCGTTCGTGATTGGTCAGGGTGATGCAAGGAACGATCCCAACGTTGTGATGGGTAAGTTTCTTCTGGATGACTTCTTTGTTACTGTTTTATTCGATTCGGGTGCCGATACTAGTTATGTGTCCTTAAAAGTTAGCCAAATGCTTAAGCGCACTCCAACACTTTTTAACACCAAACACACGATAGAGCTAGCAAATGGTAAAAGTCTCGAAGCCACACACGTAGTTAAAGGTTGTAACCTCGTCTTAGCTGGTCAGACTTTCTCTATCGATCTTATTCCTATCACACTGGGTAGTTTCGACATCGTTATTGGGATGGATTGGCTATCTCATCATCAAGCGGAGATTGTTTTCAAGGAGAAAATCGTCCGCATTCCTCGTTCTGGTGAAGAACCTCTCATGATTCGTGGCGACAAGAGTGGTGCTGTCGAAGGCATCATCTCTTTCCTTAAGGCCCAGAAATGTTTGCAAAAGGGCCACACTGCCATTCTGGCATTCGTTACTGACACATCCACGGAAGAGAAGAGAATTGAAGACATTCCTATAGTGCGCAACTTTCCTGATGTATTTCCTGAGGAATTGCCTGGTCTTCCGCCTCACCGCCAAGTTGAATTTCAAATCGAGCTAGCTCCTGGAGCAGCGCCAGTAGCTCGAGCACCATACCGTCTAGCTCCATCAGAACTCGAAGAACTGTCCACGCAATTACAAGAACTCTTGGAAAAGGGTTTTATACGTCCTAGCTCTTCGCCCTGGGGAGCTCCAGTCTTGTTCGTAAAGAAGAAAGATGGTACTTTCAGAATGTGTATAGACTATCGCGAACTTAACAAGGTGACTGTGAATAATCGTTATCCTCTTCCACGTATTGACGACTTGTTCGACCAGTTGCAAGGGTCGAGCTATTACTCCAAGATTGATTTGAGATCGGGATACCATCAGCTGAGGGTCCGAGATGAGGACGTCTCCAAAACAGCATTCAGAACCCGTTACGGCCATTACGAGTTTCAGGTTATGCCATTCGGGCTGACGAATGCACTAGCGGTCTTCATGGATCTCATGAACCGAGTGTGCAAGCCTTACCTGGATAAGTTCGTTATTGTGTTCATCGACGATATCCTGATCTATTCTAAGAGTCAGGAGCAACACGAGCAGCACCTACGACTTATGCTGGAACTTCTTCGAAAAGAGCAGTTGTATGCCAAGTTTTCGAAATGTGACTTCTGGCTTCGCGAAGTCCACTTCCTAGGCCATGTGGTAAACAAGGATGGGATTCATGTGGATCCATCTAAGGTTGAATCGATCAAGAACTGGCCTGCACCCCGCATACCAACAGAAATCCGCCAATTTTTGGGTCTGACGGGGTATTACAGAAGATTTATAAAGGATTTCTCCAAGATTGCGCAACCCCTCACATCACTGACTCAGAAGGGTGTCACCTATCGCTGGGGTGATGCATAGGAATCTGCGTTTCAACACTTGAAGGGTAGACTTTGTAGCGCGCCTATCCTCTCATTGCCTGAAGGCACAGATGATTTTGTGGTTTACTGCGATGCTTCCATCCAAGGACTTGGTTGCGTGTTGATGCAACGTGACAAGGTCATTGCCTACGCATCACGCCAACTCAAGGTTCACGAAAGAAACTACACTACTCACGATCTGGAGCTGGGAGCAGTTGTTTTCGCACTTAAGATATGGAGACATTACCTGTACGGTACCAAGTGCACCATTTACACCGATCACAGGAGTCTCGAGCATATCTTCAAGCAAAAGGAGTTAAACATGCGTCAACGCCGATGGGTCGAACTTTCGAACGATTATGAATGCGCTATCAAGTACCATCCGGGCAAGGCCAATGTTGTGGCCGACGCCCTCAGTCGAAAGGATACTATACCTAGGCGTGTATGTGCTTTACAGCTTACCATACAATCTAACCTTCCCGCTCAGATTCGCGATGCTCAGGTTGAAGCATTGAAAGTAGGGAATATCAGGGCTGAATCCCTACGAGGATCGAGGCAGCGACTAGAACGAAAGGAAGACGGCGCCTACTATGTTAACAGGCGCATCTGGGTTCCACTTTATGGCAACCTACGCGAGCTTGTGATGGACGAAGCGCATAAGTCTCGTTATTCAGTACACCCTGGTTTGGACAAGATGTACCACGACCTCAAGACTACATATTGGTGGCCTGGCATGAAAGCCCACATAACAACCTACGTCAGCAAGTGCTTGACTTGTGCGAGAGTCAAGTCTGAATATCAGAAACCATCAGGCCTACTTCAACAACCGGAGATCCCGAAATGGAAATGGGAGCAAATTTCCATGGATTTCGTTACCGGCCTGCCTAGATCTCAACGCGGAAACGATACCATTTGGGTGATCGTAGATCGACTGATCAAGTCTGCACATTTTCTGGCCATCAAAGAAACGGATAAGTTCTCTACTCTTGCAGACATTTATCTAAAGGAAGTGGTATCAAGGCACGGAGTGCCAACCTCTATTATATCTGATCGTGACGCGCGTTTTACTTCTGAACTGTGGCAAGCAATGCACAAGTCTTTTGGCTCACGTTTAGATATGAGCACCGCTTATCACCCACAGACGGATGGGCAATCTGAACGCACCATCCAAACCCTTGAAGGCATGCTTAGGGCATGTGTAATCGATTTTGGTAATGGCTGGGAAAAGCACCTCCCGCTAGTGGAGTTTTCGTATAACAACAGCTACTACACCAGCATTCAGGCCGCTCCATTCGAGGCATTGTACGGACGCAAATGCCGATCACCTCTCTGTTGGGCAGAAGTTGGTGACAGCCAAATCACTGGCCCAGAACTTGTGGTAGATACCACCGAGAGAATTGCTCAGATACGACAGCGAATGGCGGCAGCTCGTGACCGTCAGAAAAGCTATGCTGATAAGGGTAGAAAACCACTCGAGCTCCAGGTTGGGGATCGAGTGCTACTCAAAGTCTCACCTTAGAAAGGTGTAGTCCACTTTGGCAAATGAGGAAAACTCAATCCGCGTTATGTCAGACCATTCGAAGTCACCGAGAAAATTGGCAAAGTCGCCTACAGGTTGAATCTACCTGAAGAACTCAGCGGAGTTCACAATGTCTTCCATGTGTCAAATCTGAAGAAGTGTCTGTCAGATGAGACCCTCATAGTCCCTCTTAAGGAACTCATAATCGACGACCAGCTGCGATTCGTCGAGGAACCAGTAGAAATTACGAATCGAGATGTTAAGATCCTCAAGCATACCAGGATACCTCTGGTCCGAGTTCGTTGGAATGCTCGTCGTGGCCCAGAGTGTACCTGGGAACGAGAAGACCAAATGAAACTCAAGTATCCCCAACTGTTTAAGAAAAACGCAACCACAACTGAGGCTGAAGCTACTGCAGAATTTCGGGACGAAATTCCTAATCAACGGGGGGATGATGTGACACCCCAGGAAAATCAGGAAAACAACGCAACTTAACTAGCTCCCTCAGTAACCACGCGCTAAATTTCGGGACGAAATTCTCTTAACAGGGGGAGAATGTGACAACCCTCAAGTTCCATGTATTCCGTACAATTTATTATTGATAATGAAAGTGCTTGACGACTGTGTGGAATTACTTAACTGCTTTCTGATATCTGTGTTATATTTACAAGCGCCTGTTAACACACTAGTAATGTACAGAAAAGTCATTAAATAGTCCGTTATAATTTCCTAAGTGTTAGAAATTAAAAACGTTGCAAAAATATATATGTAGGACGCTTTACGGATTAATTAAGCAGTTTAACGGAACAGTGTCGAACCGAACAACCGAACTCTACCCGGAACATAAAAATATTGTCATTGACATTATTTCTTTTTCTGAGCCAGTTAGAGTCCCCGAATACCCTAACACCCGTTATAATTTACTACACACTATTTCACTAAATTAAATCCCTAACTAAACTAATTACAACCTAGCTAAATTAGTTGAAAACAAACTATGACCCATCCCCCCCCCCCCCCTAACGAACGGTCACCATTTAGGTGACACCCTTTTGAAATTTTTGATTATTATATTATCCTTGCTAAGTATCTTGACTACATGATATCCCTTGGGTATTTAGGTGAAAGTGGATTATAAATAAAACTCAAGGTCACTCTCATTCATTTCACAAATCACCACACAAAATCCCACTACTTTCTTTTCCCTTCTCTTTGAAGCTCGGCCGAGAGCACACCCACCCCCAACATCATTTTCAATTTCATTCAAGTTGTTCCAAGTGCACCCAAGTGTGAAGGATCGCATACGAGGGAGCCCGGTGCTTGCGGATTGCCAAGGACCTCTCTACGGCGCTTTTAACCATCCGTTTTTCGTCTAGTTTCTTCTCTAGCCACGAGCTAGTAGTAAGTGATTCTAATCACCTTCTTAAGCTTGTCTAAAGTGGTTAATAAAAATTTTGTCGGATAAAAATCATGAACACTAGAGTTCACAAACTAAAAGTCTACTAAAGTGATGAACAAGGTGGTTAATGGATGAATATTAGTGTAAATCATGTAGATCTTGTGTGATTATGATTATTGGTTGATTATCTGATGTTTTGCTGATTAATATTAATATGTGATGTTGTTGTGGTCACTAAACATGATTAACGGAATCAATCGAACACAAGTTAGTAAGATAGAAAGTGAAAACAGAATCTGTCCCGGTTTTACAGCCAACTTCAGTTGGCTGTAAACAGGCCATAAACTCAACGAAAAAACGATATTTTGAATCTAAAATATGTTATTATGAAATACGGTTCTAATGGCACCGGAATCGTAAGTTTTGGACTTCGTTTACTATTTTTAATGTGTCGATTTGTAATAACAGCTTAAGCTGAATTTGGACAGCAATAAATGGGTGTCATACTTTCAGTCATAACCTGAGTTTTGTGATGAATCGGACCATGAAATTTGTACAGTAGATGAAAACCGATGCATTTGTAATTAGCCCACTGGAATTTTGTAAATCGGACGCTCGATGAATTTTTAATAAATTGTTCCGTGGACTGTGGTCAGAAATACATAAACCTGAGTTCAGTCCGGAATATGAATTTTTATAAAATATTGGTAATGAACCGGACCCCGATATTTTTACACAATAAAATATGGAACGTTTAAGACATCCTGTAAAAATTTGGGAATTTTTGGAATAATTTAACTATTTTATTAAAATGTCCGAAAACAGCCGGTTTTGAATATAAATGCTGAAATGACATAAGTTGTGACTCGCGTGTCTAAATGTCGAGTATGCTATCTGTGAATGATCTAACATGTTATATATGTTATGTGCATTATCGTATGTTTGATTTTGAGTGGGGAATGGATGGGAAACTTAGATGGGCATAAACCGTTAAAGTAATGCATGCTATGTGCTAGATAGGGGTAGAAACTTTGTGCTCTATTTAAAAATCACTAAATGACTAACTGGTAATTATACTAGGACGTGATTCACCGACCTTGACTGTTAGCTATATTGAGAATCTAACCGAGCAAACCGAGGTGAGTTCACACACTTTCTAAGGCATGGGATTCCCGGTGGTTTGGGAATGGGTTAAAATAAAAACTAAATCTACATATCCTCCTTGGGTAGGATATGTACGGCCATCCTCCATAGAGTGATGCCATTAATAATCCTATGAATTCTCCTGGTGCAGAATACGTACGTTCATCCTCCTGGTGCAGGACAACAACCTTAAAACTAGCTAGACAAAACTCTATCAATAAGTCCCTCTTTATATCGACTTAATCGCCGAGGCCAATGGCGAGCGGGTCATTAGTTAATAGCGCTATTAGGTTTAACAAACCTCACACCGTGCCGTTCGGACGGGCGTGTACTAATGGACTATGGCAAACTGTCAGTGATGATAGACACTGATGTAGGGCACAACTATTGTTCATAGTAGTCGATATCATACCGTCTAGTAGTTCACACGGGGAAAGCCCCCACTAATTATGGATACGGTTTGGGTAAAGGAAAAGGAAATGGTTAAACATACTTTCAACTTTGGGGTAACCCCCACGGCAAATAAGCCAACGAAAGTCAAACCACGTTTTTCAGAAACAACTTAAAACCAAACAACCAAACGTGAACTCACTCAACTTTGTTGTTGACTCGTTGTTACATGCCTTACAGGTCGCTAGATGGAGCTTGCACGAGGAAGGAGTCGTTGTGGCGTACGGACTGTTATGTTCCGTGCTTATTATTTAAATCCTCATGAACTTATTAAACTTGCGTTTTGAACTTTAACTTATAAACTATGGACTTATGCTTTTGGGATTTACTTTTATGCTTCCGCTGTTTAAACTAAACATGGTTAACTAGCTTTGGTCACCAATCGTATTGTGGTTGGTCTTATTTACTTAATTACGATGTTCAATATGATTGGTGGCTCGATCCTGGTCATGTCACGCCTCCAAGCGGTGGTACTCCGCATGGTGGATTTTGGGGGTGTGACAGATTGGTATCAGAGCCATTGGTTATAGTGAACTTGGTTCTAAAAGGGGAAAGGCTTTTTGATAAAACCAGACTATAACCTGTACAATGCTCAACGATCCACAACGACGCTTCGCTCCACGTGCAAGACTCGACACCATAAGTGGTATGATTTATGTTATATTGTCGGTTAGATAGTTCTCAATGTGCATTAGATAATGTGATAATTGCTATTTGAACCTTGTGTGCTTACTCTCTAATGTCATCCCACACTAACGCACTTTCGTGACACTTTCCTCACTTACGTTGCTTCGTTATGAAGATCATGAGTGGACGTCTTGACATGACCCAGGGTCAGCTGACGACCTTGATTGACGAACGGTTTGCTGAAGCCTTAGCAACCCAATCAGGGAGTCAACCCATGCACTCTCAAACACACATGGGCACCTTCAGGGCGTTCCTGAAATGCAAACCTCCCACTTTCGACGGCACTGGAGGAGCAATCGACCTTCTGCGCTGGATCCGAAGAATCGAATATACATTCGAAGAGAGTGAAAGCCCTGCCAGCAAACGAGTAGAGTATGCTACTGGTATGTTGCAAGGGAAAGCGTATTCTTGGTGGAGCGCACAAGTTCTGATGCTCGGGTTGGCAGACGCAAATGCCACCCTCTGGAGCGACTTCAAGGATTTGATTAAGGAAAAATTCTGCCACCTGGACGACATTCTGGAACTTAAAACAGAGTACTATGGTTTGAAGATGGAGGGATCAGAAATTGAGGCGTACACAAAGAGGTCCAACGACTTGGCCGACTTATGTCCTAACTTGTCACGACCCAAATCTAGACGGATCAAGCTATACCTCAGGGGCTTAGTCCCGGAGATCCAAGGGTCTGTACTTGAGGCCAACCTTTCCACAATCCAGCAAGTCATTCGCTTGGCGCACCAACTCACCGATCAGGCGGTGGAAGAGGGCAAGCTGCCCAAGCGCGTTAGCACTACTGCTACTAGTGCTCCCAGCAATGACAAGCGCAAGTGGGACAGAAATTCGGGAAAGGGTTCCACTCCAGTTCAGTCTCAGTCCCAGTGGCGAAAGACAGATGAACACAGGAGCCCCAGTCAGTAGTTTTCTGGAAATCAAGGTCAGGGTGGATACCGGGGAAATCACCCTAAGTGCAAACGATGTAGTTTGCACCACATCTGGCCGTGCAACAAGGATCGTTGTCAGAGATGTAGCAAGCTTGGACGTCAAGCCAGAGATTGCAGGAGCTCACGTCCTGCGAATCAGAATCGGCAACAGCAGCCACAAGCTCCACAGAACCAACAGCAACAGCATGGTAACAAGGAATGCTATCAGTGTGGTGCTGAAGGTCACTTCAAGAGAAACTGTCCCCAGTTGAACCGGAAACAGAATAACAACAACAACCAGGGGAACGGAAACAATAATGGGGGAAACAATGAGGGCAATAGAGCCAGGGAATGTGCGTTCGTGATTGGTCAGGGTGATGCAAGGAACGATCCCAACGTTGTGATGGGTAAGTTTCTTCTGGATGACTTCTTTGTTACTGTTTTATTCGATTCGGGTGCCGATACTAGTTATATGTCCTTAAAAGTTAGCCAAATGCTTAAGCGCACTCCAACACTTTTGAACACCAAACACACGATAGAGCTAGCAAATGGTAAAAGTCTTGAAGCCACACACGTAGTTAAAGGTTGTAACCTCGTCTTAGCTGGTCAGACTTTCTCTATCGATCTTATTCCTATCACACTGGGTAGTTTCGACGTCGTTATTGGGATGGATTGGCTATCTCATCATCAAGCGGAGATTGTTTGCAAGGAGAAAATCGTCCGCATTCCTCGTTCTGGTGAAGAACCTCTCATGATTCGTGGCGACAAGAGTGGTGCTGTCGAAGGCATCATCTCTTTCCTTAAGGCCCAGAAATGTTTGCGAAAGGGCCACACTGCCATTCTGGCATTCGTTACTGACACATCCACGGAAGAGAAGAGAATTGAAGACATTCCTATAGTGCGCAACTTTCCTGATGTATTTCCTGAGGAATTGCCTGGTCTTCCGCCTCACCGCCAAGTTGAATTTCAAATCGAGCTAGCTCCTGGAGCAGCGCCAGTAGCTCGAGCACCATACCGTCTAGCTCCATCAGAACTCAAAGAACTGTCCACGCAATTACAAGAACTCTTGGAAAAGGGTTTTATACGTCCTAGCTCTTCGCCCTGGGGAGCTCCAGTCTTGTTCGTAAAGAAGAAAGATGGTACTTTCAGAATGTGTATAGACTATCGCGAACTTAACAAGGTGACTGTGAAGAATCGTTATCCTCTTCCACGTATTGACGACTTGTTCGACCAGTTGCAAGGGTCGAGCTATTACTCCAAGATTGATTTGAGATCGGGATACCATCAGCTGAGGGTCCGAGATGAGGACGTCTCCAAAACAACATTCAGAACCCGTTACGGCCATTACGAGTTTCTGGTTATGCCATTAGGGCTGACGAATGCACCAGCGGTCTTCATGAATCTCATGAACCGAGTGTGCAAGCCTTACCTGGATAAGTTCGTTATTGTGTTCATCGACGATATCCTGATCTATTCTAAGAGTTAGGAGGAACACGAGCAGCACCTACGACTTATGCTGGAACTTCTTCGAAAAGAGCAGTTGTATGCCAAGTTTTCGAAATGTGACTTCTGGCTTCGCGAAGTCCACTTCCTAGGCCATGTGGTAAACAAGGATGGGATTCATGTGGATCCATCTAAGGTTGAATCGATCAAGAACTGGCCTGCACCCCGCATACCAACAGAAATCCGCCATTTTTTGGGTCTGGCGGGGTATTACAGAAGATTTATAAAGGATTTCTCCAAGATTGCGCAACCCCTCACTTCACTGACTCAGAAGGGTGTCACCTATTGTTGGGGTGATGCATAGGAATCTGCATTTCAACACTTGAAGGGTAGACTTTGTAGCGCGCCTATCCTCTCATTGCCTGAAGGCACAGATGATTTTGTGGTTTTCTGCGATGCTTCCATCCAAGCACTTGGTTGCGTGTTGATGCAACGTGACAAGGTCATTGCCTACGCATCACGCCAACTCAAGGTTCACGAAAGAAACTACACTACTCACGATCTGGAGCTGGGAGCAGTTGTTTTCGCACTTAAGATATGGAGACATTACCTGTACGGTACCAAGTGCACCATTTACACCGATCACAGGAGTCTCGAGCATATCTTCAAGCAAAAGGAGTTAAACATGCGTCAACGCCGATGGTTCGAACTTTTGAACGATTATGAATGCGCTATCAAGTACCATCCGGGCAAGGCCAATGTTGTGGCCGACGCTCTCAGTCGAAAGGATACTATACCTAGGCGTGTACGTGCTTTACAGCTTACCATACAATCTAACCTTCCCGCTCAGATTCGCGATGCTCAGGTTGAAGCATTGAAAGCAGGGAATATCAGGGCTGAATCCCTACGAGGATCGAGGTAGCGACTAGAACGAAGGGAAGACGGCGCCTACTATGTTAACAGGCGCATCTGGGTTCCACTTTATGGCAACCTACGCGAGCTTGTGATGGACGAAGCGCATAAGTCTCGTTATTCAGTACACCCTGGTTTGGACAAGATGTACCACGACCTCAAGACTACATATTGGTGGCCTGGCATGAAAGCCCACATAACAACCTACGTCAGCAAGTGCTTGACTTATGCGAGAGTCAAGTATGAATATCAGAAACCATCAGGCCTACTTCAACAACCAGAGATCCCGAAATGGAAATGGGAGCAAATTTCCATGGATTTCGTTACCGGCCTGCCTAGATCTCAACGCGGAAACGATACCATTTGGGTGATCGTAGATCGACTGATCAAGTCTGCACATTTTCTGGCCATCAAAGAAACGGATAAGTTTTCTACTCTTGCAGACATTTATCTAAAGGAAGTGGTATCAAGGCACGGAGTCCCAACCTCTATTATATCTGATCGTGACGCGCGTTTTACTTCTGAACTGTGGCAAGCAATGCACAAGTCTTTTGGCTCACGTTTAGATATGAGCACCGCTTATCACCCACAGACGGATGGGCAATCTGAACGCACCATCCAAACCCTTGAAGACATGCTTAGGGCATGTGTAATCGATTTTGGTAATGGCTGGGAAAAGCATTTCCCGCTAGTGGAGTTTTCGTATAACAACAGCTACCACACCAGCATTCAGGCCGCTCCATTCGAGGCATTGTACGGATACAAATGCCGATCACCTCTCTGTTGGGCAGAAGTTGGTGACAGCCAAATCACTGGCCCAGAACTTGTGGTAGATACCACCGAGAGAATTGCTCAGATACGACAGCGAATGGCGGCAGCTCGTGACCGTCAGAAAAGCTATGCTGATAAGGGAAGAAAACCACTCGAGCTCCAGGTTGGGGATCGAGTGCTACTCAAAGTCTCACCTTGGAAAGGTGTAGTCCGCTTTGGCAAACGAGGAAAACTCAATCCGCGTTATGTCGGACCATTCGAAGTCACCGAGAAAATTGGCAAAGTCGCCTACAGGTTGAATCTACCTGAAAAACTCAGCGGAGTTCACAATGTCTTCCATGTGTCAAATCTGAAGAAGTGTCTGTCAGATGAGACCCTCATAGTCCCTCTTAAGGAACTCACAATCGACGACCAGCTGCGATTCGTCGAGGAACCAGTAGAAATTACGAATCGAGATGTTAAGATCCTCAAGCATACCAGGATACCTCTGGTCCGAGTTCGTTGGAATGCTCGTCGTGGCCCAGAGTATACCTGGGAACGAGAAGACCAAATGAAACTCAAGTATCCCCAACTGTTTAAGAAAAACGCAACCACAACTGAGGCTGAAGCTACTGCAGAATTTCGGGACGAAATTCCTAATCAACGGGGGGATGATGTGACACCCCAGGAAAATCAGGAAAACAACGCAACTTAACTAGCTCCCTCAGTAACCACGCGCTAAATTTCGGGACGAAATTCTCTTAACAGGGGGAGAATGTGACAACCCTCAAGTTCCATGTATTCCGTACAATTTATTATTGATAATGAAAGTGCTTGACGACTGTGTGGAATTACTTAACTGCTTTCTGATATCTGTGTTATATTTACATGCGGCTGTTAACACACTAGTAATGTACAGAAAAGTCATTAAATAGTCCGTTATAATTTCATAAGTGTTAGAAATTAAAAACGTTGCAAAAATATATATGTAGGACGCTTTACGGATTAATTAAGCAGTTTAACGGAACAGTGTCGAACCGAACAACCGAACTCTACCCGGAACATAAAAATATTGTCATTGACATTATTTCTTTTTCTGAGCCAGTTAGGGTCCCCGAATACCCTAACACCCGTTATAATTTACTACACACTATTTCACTAAATTAAATCCCTAACTAAACTAATTACAACCTAGCTAAATTAGTTGAAAACAAACTATGACCCATCCCCCCCCCCCCCCCCCTAACGAACGGTCACCATTTAGGTGACACCCTTTTGAAATTTTTGATTATTATATTATCCTTGCTAAGTATCTTGACTACATGATATCCCTTGGGTATTTAGGTGAAAGTGGATTATAAATAAAACTCAAGGTCACTCTCATTCATTTCACAAATCACCACACAAAATCCCACTACTTTCTTTTCCCTTCTCTTTGAAGCTCGGCCGAGAGCACACCCACCCCCAACATCATTTTCAATTTCATTCAAGTTGTTCCAAGTGCACCCAAGTGTGAAGGATCGCATACGAGGGAGCCCGGTGCTTGCGGATTGCCAAGGACCTCTCTACGGCGCTTTTAACCACCCGTTTTTCGTCTAGTTTCTTCTCTAGCCACGAGCTAGTAGTAAGTGATTCTAATCACATTCTTAAGCTTGTCTAAAGTGGTTAATAAGAATTTTGTCGGATAAAAATCATGAACACTAGAGTTCACAAAGTAAAAGTCTACTAAAGTGATGAACAAGGTGGTTAATGGATGAATATTAGTGTAAATCATGTAGATCTTGTGTGATTATGATTATTGGTTGATTATCTGATGTTTTTCTGATTAATATTAATATGTGATGTTGTTGTGGTCACTAAACATGATTAACGGAATCAATCGAACACAAGTTAGTAAGATAGAAAGTGAAAACAGAATCTGTCCCGGTTTTACAGCCAACTTCAGTTGGCTGTAAACAGGCCATAAACTCAACGAAAAACCGATATTTTGAATCTAAAATATGTTATTATGAAATACGGTTCTAATGGCACCGGAATCGTAATTTTTGGACTTCGTTTACTATTTTTAATGTGTCGATTTGTAATAACAGCTTAAGCTTAATTTGGACAGCAATAAATGGGTGTCATACTTTCAGTCATAACCTGAGTTTTGTGATGAATCGGACCATGAAATTTGTACAGTAGATGACAAACGATGCATTTGTAATTAGCCCACTGGAATTTTGTAAATCGGACGCTCGATGAATTTTTAATAAATTGTTCCGTGGACTGTGGTCAGAAATACATAAACCTGAGTTCAGTCCGGAATATGATTTTTATAAAATATTGGTAATGAACCGGATCCCGATATTTTTACACAATAAAATATGGAACGTTTAAGACATCCTGTAAAAATTTGGGAATTTTTGGAATAATTTAACTATTTTATTAAAATGTCCGAAAACAGCCGGTTTTGAATATAAATGCTGAAATGACATAAGTTGTGACTCGCGTGTCTAAATGTCGAGTATGCTATCTGTGAATGATCTAACATGTTATATATGTTATGTGCATTATCGTATGTTTTATTTTGAGTGGGGAATGGATGGGAAACTTAGATGGGCATAAATCGTTAAAGTAATGCATGCTAGGTGCTAGATACGTGTAGAAACTTTGTGCTCTTTTTAAAAATCACTAAATGACTAACTGGTAATTATACTAGGACGTGATTCACCGACCTTGACTGTTAGCTATATTGAGAATCTAACCGAGCAAACCAAGGTGAGTTCACACACTTTCTAAGGCATGGGATTCCCGGTGGTTTGGGAATGGGTTAAAATAAAAACTAAATCTACATATCCTCCTTGGGTAGGATATGTACGGCCATCCTCCATAGAGTGATGCCATTAATAATCCTACGAATTCTCCTGGTGCAGAATACGTACGTTCGTCCTCCTGGTGCAGGACAACAACCTTAAAACTAGCTAGACAAAACTCTATCAATAAGTCCCTCTTCATATTGACTTAATCGCCGAGGCCAATGGCGAGCGGGTCATTAGTTAATAGCGCTATTAGGTTTAACAAACCTCACACCGTGCCGTTCGGACGGGCGTGTACTAATGGACTATGGCAAACTGTCAGTGATGATAGACACTGATGTAGGGCACAACTATTGTTCGTAGTAGTCGATATCATACCGTCTACTAGTTCACACGGGGAAAGCCCCCACTAATTATGGATACGGTTTGGGTAAAGGAAAAGGAAATGGTTAAACATACTTTCAACTTCGGGGTAACCCCCACGGCAAATAAGCCAACGAAAGTCAAACCACGTTTTTCAGAAACAACTTAAAACCAAACAACCAAACGTGAACTCAATCAACTTTGTTGTTGACTCGTTGTTACATGCCTTACAGGTCGCTAGATGGAGCTTGCACGAGGAAGGAGTCGTTGTGGCGTACGGACTGTTATGTTCCGTGCTTAGTATTTAAATCCTCATGAACTTATTAAACTTGCGTTTTGAACTTTAACTTATAAACTATGGACTTATGCTTTTGGGATTTACTTTTATGCTTCCGCTGTTTAAACTAAACATGGTTAACTAGCTTTGGTCACCAATCGTATTGTGGTTGGTCTTATTTACTTAATTACGATGTTCAATATGATTGGTGGCTCGATCCTGGTCATGTCACGCCTCCAAGCGGTGATACTCCGCATGGTGGATTTTGGTGGTGTGACATGTGATAAAACGGGTTCTAATCATAATGTTGATTTGCCTTAATCGTGCATATTATATGATTAAAGGTAGTTGACTTTAGAAAGTCGAACTAACCTATGATGAAGTCGAATAGAAGTTTCGACATAAAGTCCGTAAGATGAAATAGTCATAATAATGATGACTAATCTAACCATCTTACGAATTATGATGTTAGTTTGACTCTTGACATGTTAGATGTAGGCTTGGGGAAAGAAGCGGGTCAAACGGATCGTATACGCGGAAAAGAGCATAATCCGGATACAAGGTAAGTAAAGCTTACACTCTAATTATCATGTTTAATGGATAAAAAGGAGCTAATGCGGTTAATTAGTCATGAAATGACTAAAAGATAACAAGTTTTTAAATGGTTACCTTATAAGATAAACCATTGCAAATAATAAGAGTAAAATGGTACTTTGGTCACTTGTTGACAATAACCATTAATTTGGGGAAGGACACCATTTGGCATGAGCCATAATGGGTCAAACAAAACGAGAACAGTTCTTAAGTAAGATGAATTCAAAAGTAAACCGGGATAGGTTAAAGGGGGTTAAATGGTAATTTAATACCATCTCGAAATGATAATTGGTCATTTCGACTAAACGGGTCAAATGTTGTTGTTAACGCCATTTGTCAATAATATTTGATGATTGCTTGTTGAGTTTTGTGATCACAGGAATTAACACATGGTTAGCATTGCTATTAACTAAATATTAATAGTGAAAGGTATTTAAACGAGTCAATCTTATGACCCGAGCCAGGTACGCATGTTTAGAATTATAGCTAAAATTGACCAAAAAGCCCTTGAGGGGTAAATAGGGTAAACAACGTTTAAAGAGTTGTTTTGAAATAAGAGTCTTGTTAAAATTGAGTCCTTGGAATTAGTATAAAAATGGTTCTGGGATGTAAACCAATAGAAGCATGATTTAAGTCTAAAAATGTAAAATACTCGTAACGGGTCAAAACGAGTATATATGCATAACGGGTTAAAACTTCTTAAGGAACCCGTAAAGTTGAATGTTGAAAATTAGTAAACGGTTATAACTTGATGACCATGGTATTTTGAAGGAAAATAACAAGTTAGTTTGGTAAAAGCATGAACGGGTCAAAAGAGTAATAATTGATTTCAAGCCGAGAGCTTGAAATCTAAAATTTTATAAATTCAGATGACGGATTTTAACTCCATGTGATGGAGAATTATATTACGGACGCGTATGAAAAAGAATCGTGTAAAACGGATCAATAATGAATGAGTTATGTCCGTTTTCGTGAAACTTGGGTTGGCTGGAAATTTTGCAGCAGCAATTAAGGAACTTGCTGTCAAAAAAGGGGCTAGGTGGGGCGTCTAGCCCCCCCTGAATCCCAAAATTGTTTAATTTTATCTGTTTGACCCACATAACTTGTTTAAACTTGTTATTTAACTATCAAAACTAACTTTTAAGTTGGTTTTGATCATAGGTGAATGTCAAGAGTGCCCGGATGAAGATCAAGCTTGATGAGGAACCGAACACGATAAAATACGAGCTTCCGCGTGGCGTTTCGTCGTATCTTTTAAACGACAAATTCAATTACATTAAGTTGTATATTCTTTTAAATTGTAAAAGTTTTAACTAACCTTATTTATCAAAATTACATGTTTGTTTTCGTAAACTATACGAAAACCGTAAAATAATAACAAGGGTGTTACACTACAGCACATCTTTGACCAGAAGGAACTGAACATGCGTCAACGCCAGTGGGTAGAGCTGCTCAACGATTACGACTATGAGATTTGTTACCATCCAGGCAAGGCAAACATCGTTGCCGATGCTCTCAGTCGACGAAGCTATTTGCATAGCGTTCGTAATGTCCAAGCCCAGTTTAACCTCGAAACTCTTATACGCGACACTCAGCATGCTTGTTTTACCGAACGTACTTTGAGGAAGGAAAGGATTCTAAACGATGGCGCCCAACTCGAGAATAAGTCGAATGGTATCTTTCATTATTTGGACCGAATTTGGATTCCCAAGCATACGAATTTGCGACAACTTCTGATGGACGAAGCCCACAAATCTCGGTATTCTATTCATCCCGGTGCTGACAAGATATACCAGGACATGCGCTACAAGTACTGGTGGCCGGGCATGAAGAAGGATATCGCTATTTATGTTTCGAAGTGCCTGACTTGTTCCAAGGTCAAGGCCGAACAACAAAGACCCCCTGGCTTACTCGTACAACCCGAGATCCTGATGTGGAAATGGGATAGTATAGCTATGGACTTTATAACGAAACTCCCACGCACGACGTCAGGTCACGAAAGCATCTGGGTTGTTGTTGACCGTTTGACTAAATCAGCCCATTTCCTACCGATACGAGAAGACTTTAAGGTAGAAAAATTAGCCCGAATCTACACCGATGAGATCATTTGTCGACACGGGACGCCTCATGAGATCATCTCTGACCGCGATGGTCGGTTTACCTCGCGTCTTCGGGAAACGTTTCAATCTGCTCTCGGTACTACTCTTAATCTAAGTACCGCTTTCCATCCCCAAACCGATGGTCAGACTGAAAGAACGATTCGCACCCTTGAAGACATGCTTCGCTCGTGTGTCATAGATTTTGGTGGTAATTGGGACGCGTGCTTACCTTTAGTCAAATTCTCGTACAATAACAGTTATCATTCTAGCATACAAATGGCACCATTTGAGGCATTATACGGAAGGAAATGTCGATCGCCTATTGTGTGGCACGAGATCGGAGATGCGTAAATTACCGGTCCTGAGCTGTTGCAAGAAACGACTGACAAAATCCTATGCCAACATACTTTAAACAAGTTATAATATCGGTAGGATATCAACTTGTATGCCCGTTAAGGTTTTAAAATCAAACTATGCCTCATAAGGGCATTTTGGTAATTTTACAATTTATAAAAGGAGCTTGCGAGAAAACTGATGTCATGGTCATAAACATTCTGTAAAAATGTTTAAATTATGATATCATATCAGTAAGATGTAAAATATATGTGTGGTTTATGCTTTAAGACCAAACCATGCGCCGTAGGGGCATTTTGGTCATTTCACACACAGTTTTGAGAACTTATTTGGGATTCTGAGTTCATTACTTATACCTACTGTAAAAACATTTAAAATGGTTTATAAAATCAGTAGGTAACAAGTCTTGGTTCATAAATATGGTTTAAAACCATACTACGCGCCTAAACGGCGTTAATGTCGTTAAATGACGATTTATGTGAAGATTTATGAAATCTGATGTTATGACCAGCTTTGATTAGTTAAAATATTTTATTTGTCATAAAAAATCAGTAAGGAAAAGGTTTGGTTTGCATATCATGCTTAAAACTTGTTTTATGCGCCATAAGGGCATTATCTGTCACACCCCCAAAATCCACGTGCGGAATACCACCGCTTGGAGGCGCGACTGACCAGGATCCAGCCACCAATTATACCGAGCATTGGTTAATAGTAAAGATGTTCACCAACCACAATAGTTAGTAAACGTTTAAGGTTTAAAAGTTTTAAGTTCAAATAACAGCTTAAGTAAACAGCGGAAGCATAAACCAAACAGTTTCAAAACAAAGTTCATAATTCAAGATTATTTAGAACCCAACACATGGGTTAGACGACCACTACACATTCCCAAGCTGCAAGCTCCCGAGTCACTGGGTACCTGCAAAGCATGCAGTAGGGTATCAACAAAAATGTTGGCGAGTCCACGAGTTGTCCAGTTTTAATTACCAAAAACTTGTTTCACCAGTTAATTTATCCGTTTATACATGCGATGGGGAGCTACCCCATAAGTAAGCGACTAAACTGTTTTTCCAATACCGAATACTTACTTAACCGTACGTTTCCGTAGTGCCCCGTTGTCAATGTTCTATCATCATTGACGGTTTGCCAGAGTTCATTAGTTCACTCCCGTTCCTAGTAACAAGGGTCGGTGTGAGGCTGGTTACACCTAAATAGCGCTATTAACTAATAACCCGTTCGCCAGGCCCCGGTGACTAATCGGTATTAAATGGTAGGGACTTAAGTGATAGAGTTTCGTTTAGTGTTGCTTGTTGCATTCCGTATAAACAATAATTAACCAAGAGTTCCCAGTAACAAGGGAAGTAAGTAAGTTTGTTCCCAGTAACAAGGGAAGAAAAGTAAGTTTGTATCCCTTACGCGGGGATAGCGTTGATTAAGTTTCCGTTTCCCAAAACCACCGGGAACGCATGCTTTAATAGTTGTGAACTCACCTTGGGTTGCTAGGCAGTTTAGTTTACTTGGTCAAGCAAGCTGGTCACCACGTCCTAACATGGTTACCAGTTTTTGGGTCAGGTTTGGGTACAAAGAAGTCACTTATATCTACACATAGCTAACACATTGAATGCATAACATATGATTATCCATCAAGTTATCGAGCCTATTCTAATACGTAGCAGTTAAACAGTAAACGTCAACACCTGTCATACAAATCATAAGTGTTATTGGGCCCATCCGATCATACTAACAGTTAACAGCATCACAGAATCCAAATAGAACGGTATGCACAGTCCACACATTTTTGGCCCAATAACGGAGATAAGCAGCCCATTCGAGACAAGGTGGTCTCGACTCGAGAACGTGCGGTCTCGAGTCGCAACCATGAGATCTCGAATAATGCCGGTATGAGTCGCAATCTTGGAGGTCTCGAGTCCAGTCTCGAGTCGGGATCATGAGATCTCGAGTCGAGACCTTGCTGATTTCAAGTCCCTGATGTCTGCTTTGTCTGGTCTCGAGTTGTCACGTATGGTATCGAGTCGCAATCACGTGTTCTCGAGTTGTAGTTTGATGGTCTCGAGTCGAGACAGGAGGTCTCGACTCGCACACCTGATGACCAAGAACTTCTAGAACCTGTCCGATCGTACTATCCAATAGAATTGCAATTTCATGTAATTGTGTACTAACCTATCAAATTATACCAACATGTTTTCTTGTCTACAATGTAATCAAAATAGATCAAACAACAGGTTTTTCAAATGTTCAAGGCACATTCATCATCTATTCATGTTGTTCATCATATAGTCAAGCTATTCATTGTGCATATACATTCAAATCGGATCCGGAAATATGTCATCCTAGTACCTACGCATGCAACTTTGAAAGTATTTTCAGCAACATTTACTATCATTAATACATAACTCACGATTGCATCAAATAGCACCTTAGACATGTATCAAAACTCATTGAATGGCCTTAACACCTCATTACTCTATCATACTTTTACCAACCCGATCACATATCAACATGAAGGAACATTGTTAATCACTCAAATCAAGTAAGACATACTACTCATAACATCAAGCAAGCACCTTCATCATAAATAAACAACAACTTTTATGTATTTAACTAAGAGAGACACTAACCGGCTAGGAATCAAGGTGTGAGAATATGAAGAAATCGATGGATAAACTTCAAAACGAGATCCCAAGCTTGAACCGTTGTTCTTGGTTTGAATCCGAGAGATGGTGGAAGAGGTGGTGCTTGGTTGTTAGGGTTTAAGGCTTTTTAGAGAGAGGAAGAATGAGGATGAAATGAGAGAGAGTGTAAAGGAGAGTGTGTGTGAGGGTTTTAGGTTCTTATAAGAGGTGGTGCACCCTAAGTGGGTTCCGGATGGATTAAAGGAGGGGTATGGCCCAAACGGCCCAACTGTTTACTCGAGACCGAGTGGTCTCGATTCGGGTTCGCGGTCTCGGCCCACTACAAATATATATATATATATATATATATATATATATATACTACATATACACACTCACATAGAACAAGAAGATAACACAACTTTCATTTAATATCATATATACACACAATGAAATTACAAGATATTTGCTCGGGAAAACCTAGAGTGTCACATTATCGTCATTTATCGGCATTTTATACGAAACTGAAGTTAAACTCAGTTTACAATCTGACCTAGCATCCCAATAAATCCCAAATATGATATCATATCAGTACATAATGAGTTTTTCCAAGAAATTATGTTTAAAACTCATTTTAGACGAAAAATGGCATTTTATTCCTTTTAAAAGCATAGTTTACGATCATATGTGTAAACTCAGTTTATGACCAGATTATAAACATCAAAATATGTTAAACATGTTTACTTATCAGTACATAACTCACTTGCATGCTCATGTATGTCTAAAACCTTATTTTTAATCAAAAGGGCATTCTAGTCAAAGTACGACATAATAACGGAACATGCGCATAAACTCAGATTCCTAGTCCGATCGTGTAATATAACCTTATGGGGTTACACTACATTATATTATGATCATAAGGGAACCTAAAATCAGTAGCATACTAGTCTAATTCGGTTTATAACCAAAAATCAACGTAGAAGTCAAACTATACGACTTTCGGTTGCGAACCGACCCTAAAACGGGAATTGACGAGCCGAACATGTTTACACATGTTCTAATAATTATTACCAAGTTGTTTAAGTGATAAAACATATTTTTGAACACTCTTAAACTCAGATCGTAATTAATTTTAAAATTGACCCGTTGACTTTTAAATTAATATTACTTTGACTCGTCAATTGACCCAGCAAACGTGATTCTTAGGAGGTGCCCCTTTTGAGGTATTAACACCTACCTAATTATGATCACGTAGCCATGTTCGTTGCGAACAATGGCTTGACCGTTTAAGGTCTAGCTAAAAGTTAAAGCGTTATTATGATAACTCTCGACTCTTGGCGTTAAAGCCTATAACAAAGAAACTAGTGGCTAAGGACACTCACAAAGGGTCCTAGCTTGATCTTTAACTGAGGTGGAGTCTCCTATAAGCAAGAATCTCCAAGAAAGATGATAGAATGAGGAAAAGAGGTGCAAGGAAAAGTGATGGGGAAACACCTCTATTTATAGTGTTTAGTGAGTCCTTGGATGATCAACAAGTGTATTGTGTGTTCCCCAAGGATTACTAGGATCATAACATGTGTAAACTAGGTTTAAAAACCATCAAAGAGACCCTAGTATTGAATTATGTGAGTATGGAGTGGTGTGTGGGCTGCAAGTAACAAGAATGGCAGCTGTTATAATGTTTCTGTGCAGACTACACCATCGCGTCGTGCGACTAAAAGGGAGGAGGGGTGTCGCGCAGCGCGACCCCCCATTGTTCCAGCAAAACAAGTTTCAAACTTGTTATATTTAGTCCCTTAACCTTTTTAACTCATTTTAACTTTCATAATTAGCACTTATGGCCCTCAAGTTAGGTTTTAGGTGTTCGTGGAAATATAACAAACACCATTAAGTGTCGTGTTCGTTAAAAGGTCACCCGAAGACACTAGTTTCTCTCGTTGATGATTTTAACCCTTTTAACGCACAAAATTGTGCGTAACATCGTTTAACGATATCAAAGCTTCACATAGCCCATAATAGGTATTCTCGAGAATCATTGAGCATCACGGTGCTCTGGATTCGTTAAAAGGTCACTCAGAGGTAAGATTTCACATGTTGACGCTTTTAACCCCTTTAACTCATAACTTGTGCGTATTATCGTTTAACGGTAATCAAAGCCCTAAACGGCCATCATAGGCATTCCCGAGAGTATGAACAAACATTATAAAGCACCCGGTTCATTAAAAGGTCACTCAGAGGTAATAATTAACATGTTGACACTTTTAATCCCTCCGATGCACAACTTTTGAATTATATTGCAAACGGTTTCGTTTATCCAACAAGTAGCTTATTAAAAGAATACGAATACCGTATAAGGTCACTCAGAGGCTTAGTTTAAGCATGTTGACACTTTTAGTCCTTGCATATTCAAAGTTTTCACTGTTTGGCAAAAATAGTCCCTCCTAGTCAACGTTTGACTTAATTAGGATTAGGGACACGTGTCATCACATAATTGGACACGATTTTATGAGGTGTTACATCCTCACCCCCTTAAAAGAAATCTCAACCTCGAGATTTGCTCAGAACAATACGGTCAATTTCGTATCATGGTAGGTTTCAACCTTTTAATAGTATCATGGGCCCTAATAGGAATCCCACTTCTCATTTACAAGGGAGATTTGGAACATTCGGGTTCCATGGTCCATAATGGACAAGGTCTTTCAATAAACCTTATGCTCACGTTTAAATGTCATGGCGAAACATGACAAGTGCTTATCAGCTGAGCATTATGCTAGAATTTTCCAGAGATAAGAATATATTTGGTATCATAATTTGATACTTTAGACAACGGTGTTCTACAAGGAGATTCGATGTTGGTCTTTATATAGCTTAAATTATCAGAATTCAAGAATTTTCCTTAATTGACAAGAAGCGTCGAATTAGTAGATTTGTCGACTATAAATTACATCGCGTCATGATCGCGATTTATTTTAGGTAACTGGGAGATTAGATCCGTTGTCACCATTTCCAAATTCTATGTGGGATTTTCCAGTTCATTATACTAACCATAAATGGTCTACGATGTTCGACTCACTTGCGAACATTCTAAGCATTATGCTTCCTGGGTGGCTATGGACTTCTCATGTCCATCCACACAAAGGTCTTCAGCTTTCGATTTTAATTCATCAAAAGTTACTTGTGTCAAGTAGATGACACATCCTTCTTTCAATCACTTGGGTGCCTCAAGCATAAAAGCTTTCTCGGGCAATCCATAGTGTTGGTCTTCCACGGATGGTGAATATATCACCAGATGGGGATTTTTAAATTTCTATAAGTTTCTTACTGCAGACAAAGTGGATTTGGTTTTTGGACTAACCAATCCTTGTCTAAGAATATCGAATCCCGCAGGATTTTTAGATGAAAAGATTATCAAGACAATTGCTTCATGAAGGTTATTTCATATGTAAAACCATCTAGATTGGCACTTGGTTTTATAAATGACATTTAAGTTTTGAAAGGGTAGAATTTAAAATATTAAATCTACAATCGATGAAGCTTTAACTGGCTTTAGAGTTTAAAACAAGTTTCTAGTAAATAAATCTTTTATGAGAAACATATTCGTAATGATATGTTTTGAACTGCTTCTGTTGTAGCAGATTGGAAGGCTCAAGCATTGCCTTTCTAGCCATCAGTGGCCTTGTTCTTCTTGTCAGTCGCCCTCTTTGGGCAGCGGGTCTTTATATGCCCTATCTTGCCACATCCATAACACGTGGCGCCTTTCAAATTTTTATATTCATGAGACTTGTGGTCCATCTCCTTACAGATGCCACATCCCTTGGTCTGCTCATGGAAACATTTTCCAAAGTGTTGCTTCCCGCAGGTTTTACATTTGGGTTTTGCCTCATTTGGCTTAGACTGGTTATAATTCAAACCAGTCTTACCCTTTTTGAACTTTTTACCTGGGGCATCATCACGCTTTCGCTTATGATCCTCCTCGGCCTTAATCGCCCTTGCTCTTATTTCATCTTCAGTGAGAGAAAGAGCCAGATCCACAACGGATCTATAAGTCACAAGTTTGGAGGATTTAACCATCCCCTTGATTTTTGGAGCGAGTCCTCCAATAAACCGCACAATGCGCTTAGACTCGGGGGTAATTAAATACGGTACGAGTCTTGATAAGGAGTTGTATTCAGACAAATAGGCTCGACACTCGAGGCCTTTCATGGTCAGCTTTAGAAAGTCAGTTTCAACTTTCTCCACCTCGTGAGGTGGACAATAAGTCTCGCAGATCAGATCCATGAACTTTGACCAACTAAGGTTGTACATTTCAACCTTTCCAGTGGATTGGATCAGTGTCATCCACCAAGTCGGAGCATCCTCCTTGAAGGATTGGGATACATATTTAACAGTGTCCTTGGCGGCACAACCGCTTATATCAACAACGGTTTCCATTTCATCCAGCCACTTTAGAGCATCGATTGCTCCAATCTCACTCGTAAAGTCACGGGGTTTACATGAAACAAAGTATTTATATGTACACCCCTTCTTAGAGTCATGAGACTCAGTTTTCTTGATACTCTGCTCACTTTTAGTTGAGGAGAAATGAGACTTTTCAGTCTTATGAGTATTTAAACGGGGTTTAGAAACGGAGTTCTCTTGCTGTACTGATGGCTTTCCAATATTATTGCAAAGTGCACACATAACATTGCCATGATACAGCTTTACAATATTATTGCTGTTTCAATCAGCTGGTGATATATCATCGGAATGTCTTATCAAATATGATAGACTTTGGATAAATGATATTAGGATATCATAGAAATATCAAAAGATATATCAGATGGTGAGGTTTAGCATCCTCGCATAGGAGTTATCGTCTCCAAAGCATATGTAGTTCACCATGTGGAACTTCAAGCTACTCAAAGGTAGAGATCCTCGAGTCCGTAACCCATTATAGTTTTCTTCATCTGGTCCGCGACATCTTGGCGGCATATCAATAACTACTATATAGATTAAGAGTAGTCTTATATTCAGGTCTAGACTCAGAGTTTTTTTTAAAGGAATCTGCATTTGTGATATTTGAGATTAGACACTAAGGGCTAGTGTCTAATTCACTTAAACTGTAGCTCTAATACCAACCTGTCACACCCCGATTTCCGGTGGGCCCAAATGGGTACAATCGTGATGGCTGGATAACAGTTATCACAATATAATAATATGCAACGGAAGTATTAGATTAATATTTATAAAATAAAGCTTGGATGTATAAAAGTATTACAAGCGTTCGATACAAACCCACAGGCAGGATCCAAATAAATAGAGCTTTAGACATCATAGGCCTTAAGCATCAGGAGTGCAAATTCCTTAGCCTTCATTCTAGCCGACCCATATTCCTAGCCTATAATAAGGTTCGGTACCTGCTGTTCAATCTTTTGAAAATACGTCAGCCAAAGCTGGTAAATACACTTAACTGACTCTTTGGAAAAATAGTTTTTCAAAAAGAGTTTTATACATATAGATAACCCGCAGGTAGTCTTTTAAATATATCTAGGAATTTTTCTTGTTACGAGATTATGTGCTTGATTAACCCATTGGGTTGTCCGAACATGGTATCAATAACCCCCAATAACAGTAATTGTCAAGTAAACGGAATAAAACCGTATTCATACACTTTTGCGCAATCCTAGGCGACTTACTTGTGTAATAACCGTCCCAAGAGGCATATTTGCCATCCTAAGTTTACACTAAAATAAGTCAAGAGTATTTACCTTTTTGCTAGCTTCCAATCAATAAGACTATATTTGGCAACAAGCCACAAGTCTAAGTATATTGACCTAAGTCCGATTATCTGGGGGGGGGGGGTACTATAGTCTGGAACGAACAGATTTATTATCTGTTAGAATGTATACGGGCCAAAGGTAGATCCTTTAGATATGACCCGACACTTAAGAATAGGTTCGCTAGATTAAGCGTATACTGAAAAGAATGTGGTTTAAACCCAACAAGTACCAGGACTTGTATAATATGGGCAAACATAGTACATTCTGGATTTTGAGATCAAAATGGTAAGGTTAAACCCCTTTTTGGTAAACTTATGTAAACTAGTTACGTAAGTCTAACCGTATGCGTATAAGCGATGACGGGTAACCGGATGAGTCATGAATAATTTCCATATGCCAACATACTTTAAACAAGTTATAATATTGGTAGGATATCAACTTGTATGCCCGTTAAGGTTTTAAAATCAAACTATGCCTCATAAGGGTATTTTGGTAATTTTACAATTTATAAAAGGAGCTTGTGAGTAAACTGATGTCATGGTCATAAACATTCTGTAAAAATGTTTAAATTATGATATCATATCAGTAAGATGTCAAATATATGTGTGGTTTATGCTTTAAGACCAAACTATGTGCCGTAGGGCATTTTGGTCATTTCACACATAGTTTTGAGAACTTATTTGGGATTCTGAGTTCATGACTTATACCTACTGCAAAAACATTTAAAATGGTTTATAAAATCAGTAGGTAACAAGTCTTGGTTCATAAATATGGTTTAAAACCATACTACGCGCCTAAACGGCGTTAATGTCGTTAAATGACGATTTATGTGAAGATTTATGAAATCTGATGTTATGACCAGCATTGATTAGTTAAAATATTTTACTTGTCATAAAAAATCAGTAAGGAAAAGGTTTGGTTTGCATATCATGCTTAAAACTTGTTTTATGCGCCATAAGGGCATTATCGTCATTTATCGGCATTTTATAAGAAACTGAAGTTAAACTCAGTTTACAATCTGACCTAGCATCCCAATAAATCCCAAATATGATATCATATCAGTACATAATGAGTTTTGCCAAGAAATTATGTTTAAAACTCATTTTAGATGAAAAAGGGAATTTTAGTCCTTTTAAAAGCATAATTTACGATCATATGCGTAAACTCAGTTTATGACCAGATTATAAACATCAAAATATGTTAAACATGTTTACTTATTGACGTGCTGTCATGGTCACAATCAAATTTAATCCAAATACTACTAATAGCTAGTGGTAAGTGGGTATCGAACACAGGTAGTTTGAGGAATATGTGCTATTTAAAAGTTTCTCTAAGTTAACTAAAATTAAACTAATTGCAATGAAAGTAAATTCAAAGAGTTGGATTGGTTGATTGAGTTTTAAGAACTAAGATTACTATTCTAATTGCAAAATGAAAGTTTGGTTTGTAAACAATTTAGAGACAAATGACTATCTTTAGTTTCCGGTTTCCTTTGACATTTATGCTATCATTCACTAGAAAGAACTACATAGACATAGTTCATGTGTGATTACTTGTTGTGATAAAAGGGAACTAAGTACTCAGATTCCTAGAATGTGAGGTTGTTACCTGATGACCAATCAATCATTACCCAATCCTATTTCTACCCATGATATCTCAATTGCCAACGACACCAAGAACGTATGGTTTCAAATTAGATTAACATAATCATCAACAATTTACAAGCAAATAACCACACACCATAATAAACAAAACATAGATTAAGTTTATCATTCAAGAAATATGAAATCAAAGCATAAAGTCTAATACAAACCTTCAACCAAAGATAGTCATCAAGAGTTTAGCCACTCATGGCCCGAATAAACATCAACAAAGTCTTAATGTTCAAAAGCAAATTGTAACGCCCCAAAATCTGAATGAAATTAATTGTCGGGTGTTCCTTTATGACACGTCATGAAATAAGTAACTAGGCTATTTATCCTAGTTAAGGGTATGGTCAAAAGTATTAAGTGATGAAAGGTAGTGTCATTTATGTTTTAAAGGAAAACCCGAGGGGCTAAAGTGGAACAAATGAAAGTTAATTTATAGAATAACTTGACACACACAAACACACACCAAGTGTGTGTTCTGGAAAGATCGACCATGAGGCTCCCATGGAGCCTCAAACCCTAATCTCATCCTTATGTCCAAATTGAAAGGCAAGATGAAGTCTAAATCCATAACCGAGCATGGATTAATGATCACCAACACGAGAGGATCATAAGGTATGTTTTAAATCTAAGATTGGTGATCATGGGTGAAGTGGGTTATGTTCTAATCCGTGAGTTAGTATGAAATTGATCATGTACAAGGGTTAGAATCCTTGTATAGAACATGGGTTATGTATGGTTTACGTTAATTTGAGGATTAGAGGTGAAACCCGTTAGTTAGGGTGAAGATGATAACTAGAATCACCTCCTATGTTCAAGTTTTGTTGAATGATTGATGTATTAAGTGGTTATGATGAATTATTGTTGGATAAATTAGGAAGAATGTGATGATGTTATGTTTAATGTTCATTTGGAATGATATATGATGATTAGTAGTAGGATTTGATGGGTTATGTATGAGTTTATGAGTTTTGTACATGAAATAGTTGTACTCTATGCTTAAAAGGTAGTACTCACATCAAGTGTATGATGCAATGTATATAGTGTCGTCCGTATAATCGATTATGATGCTACGGGTACATGTTGATAAGTCGAAGGTTACATATGATTAATAGTTGACTTTTGAAAGTCAACAAGTATAAGAGACATGATTGGACTCGTTGTCGTAAAGATAGGATTAGAGGAAGTCGTTGGATACATGTTATGTAAATATGTGTTAAGTTGATTACCCGATGATTTACGTGTGTTAGAAAGGTTATGAAGTTGATTATATGTTGTAATGCTTGTTAGAAGTGACTAAGGAAAGTTAAGGGTGAATTATGTGAGTAATATGATTGACACATGTATGAATGAGTATGCTAATAAGAGCGTGGTTTCGATGAAATGAAAGTATAGGAATCACGTCGAGGCGGATTCAAGCATGAGATGTTAACGGGTCAAGAAGAGGCAAGGAATCGGATACGAGCATGGACGCATAAGGTAAGTGATTTCTGTAATCACTTCTTAGTACGAGTAAGTAATACATTGTTTAAATTAATTAAACATGATGTTTGAGGTCATATATGTGATGAAGTCTTTCGTTGTAAATGATTGAATTAAAGTTGACCAAAATGCCCTTGATGGGTATTTTGGGCAAACGATATTAAAAGTGGTTTAGAAACAAGTTGTTCGATCAATGTAATGTTTTAGACAAGTATGGAAGAGAGAAGTATGGTCTTTGTGAGCCATAGACCTTACAATGCGTAAATACCCATTACGGGTCAAAATGAGCTTTTGAGCGAAAAATGGGTTAAGAGAATGCTAGACATCCGAGAAATAAATCTTTATGATAGGCGTCAATGAAATTATTAAGTTCATATGAGTTTGAGGTCAAATAAACAGTTTATGTTGATAAATGCACGAACGGGTCAAATAAGTAGAATATAATAATAAGTCGAATGCATGCAAGTTAAGAATTTCCTTGATACGGATATGGGATTTTAAGTTCGTATGATAGAATGTGAATTTACAAGCATGTAGGAAGAAACGGGAGGTTAAACGGGTAAACGGTTCGAAAGTTACGCGCGTTTTAGTGCGTACGGACGACGAAATGGATCTGCAGGAAAATGTGTTTTAGGGAGGGCGTCGCCGACGGGCTCCCACCCCGTCGCCGACGGGCACCGGTTTGGTCATTTTTCTCCGACGGGTTAAGACACTGGTTACGGGTTAATGGCCCCGACGGGCATAATTACAACCCGTCGCCGACGGGCTCCCATCCCGTCGCCGACGGGCACTTGTTTGTAAGCTTTTATTTTCACGTCTGGTGTTTCCGGTTGACCCGTAACGTGTCCTGGTGCTCCGGTTTTCGACACGATGACTCGTAAAGTTTCTTATGAGCATATAGGGATGCACGTTTGTAGACCAAGCAAGTATGTATGTTGTATGTATCGGTATACGTACATAGAACTTATGTAAGTACGTATGAAGGCATGTAGGAGTGTATGCATGTATGTAAAGTTGTAGGAAAGTTATGTTTGTACGTAGATGTGTATGTATGTATGTATAAGCGTTTATACGAGTGTAGGCATGTATGTGATGATGTAGGAAAGGTATGTACGTATGTAGTTGCATAAGTAAGTACGTATGAAGGCATGTAGGAGTGTATGCATGTATGTAAAGCTGTAGGAAGGGTATGTAAGTATGTAGTTGTGTACGTAGGTACGCATAAAGGTATGTATGAATGTATGCACATATGTAGATAAGCGAGTATGTATGTTTGTACGTATTTGTATACGTATGTAGAAGTTATGTAAGTATGTATGTAGGTAAGTATGGGCGTATGCATGTATGCAAAGATGAAGGAAGGGTTTGTACGTAAGTAGTGGTGTACGTAGGTATGTATAATGATACGTATGAGTGTATGTACGTATGTATAGTTGTAGAAAGGGTATGTACGGATGTAGATGTGTATGTGTGTATGTATAAGGATATGTATGATCGTATGCATGTATGTAAAGCTGTAGGAAGGGTATGTAGGTATGTATGAGTGTATGCACGTATGTAGATGTATATGTAAGTTTAATGTATGTACGTATGTGTGTATGATTAAGACACATTGAGGATTAACGCTACTAATGGTGTACCTTGAGAATGATAAGTAATGCAGGTACATTCATGAAGCCTCACCAGTAAATGGATACGCAGATGAAATGCTTGAAGTTTATTAAAGAACGAAACGTGAAGTGTACGCGAATGATCTTATTTATACAGTGTGCTAATGTTTGAATGTATGTGGTGAGTGCAGGTAGTACGGACCAGGCGATTATCAAGGAATAGAGATCGAAGATCGAGTCACAAGAGAGATTGTACGGGGACGTTGAATGTAAATTGAAATAAACATAAGCTATGTTTTATTTTAGTAATTAAGAGGGTGACGGAAGTAAGAATAAAAGCTATGTTAAAGTTAAAGTTTAAATGGTTTGAGGTATTTTAATGAAAGAATTTTTATGGTACGTGTTTCCGCTGCGACTTTTGTCATGTAGAAATTAGGGTCTTACAAGTTGGTATCAGAGCCCTGGTTTGAGAGACTCAAGTACAAGAAAGTAAGTACTTGAACTCAAACTTGTGTGCTCTTACGATAAGAAACCCGTACAATCTAAGACTCGATCAAGATCCAAAGGTAAAGGCTAATGTAAGTATGTACTTATGTGTACGTATAAAGAAACTGACGGTTTTGTATGTGCAAGGTAAGCATAAGTGTTGGAAGAGGATGATCCGTGAATGCAGTCTAGGATGAATACTAAGGCAGGCAAAGAGGTAATAAGACAAATAGGCAAATGAGCCAGGTATGTAAATTCAATATGTGGATATGTAAAATGGTAAAATGCATTAAGGGAAGAAAAATGCTAAATGAAGGGCTATGATGGTATAATGAATATGTTTTGAAAATGATACACGTGCTGAAACCTAGTTCTTCGTACATGAGGTGACAATTACACGAAGACACGAAACTAGTATGTGGATTGTGTACCTGGCCAGTACATGTGAAGCATATGACGTTCGTGAGACCGTGATAATTGTTACAGGTATGTCCGGTAGAGTTAGGTAACAGGCGGGCGTGTGGGTGAAATGGGAAGTAAGACTCTCGGGGAATTGAGAGTACTATGAAAGTATGAAAACATGCCTGATAAGAATAAAGAATGTTGAATCCGTAAGAAAGTACGGATCAATAAAGTATGAATGCAATGCTTGAATCCGCGAGATGGATTCAAGGGATGAAAAGTGTGAATGCAATGTTTGAATCCGTGAAACGGATTCAAAGGCATGAAAGGCACAAATGGAATGTTTGAACCCGCGAGACGGATTCAAGGTATGAAAGGCATGAAAGAAATGTTTGAATCCGTGAGACGGATTCAAGGCATGAAAGGCATGAATGGAATGTTTGAATCCGTGAGACGGATTCAAGGCATGAAAGGCATGAATGGAATGTTTGAACCCGCGAGACGGATTCAAAGTATGAAATGCATGAAAAGAATATTCGAAACCGCTAGTCGGATTTAAAATATAGAAATAATGAAATGTATGGATGCTACGATTGTGTCAAACGAATCATGTGAGTAAATGTAAAGTAAATGAATGAAAGAAGGATCATGATTGGCACGTAAACCTAAATTTTAAAATTTTAAGATGAAAGAAAGAAGTTTTGAACCCGGGATGTGTTAGATGTGTAGGTAATCGACTCATGGGAGTCATAAGTGTAGGACGGGCTACGACCCGGATAATCAGTTAAGTATGAATAAGAAGGGTAAGCTTGGTCGTGAGTACCGGAATAAGGTAATTGCGATGATAGTCATTGTGACGAGCTCGTGGTTGTGTCGAGTGGATGTAGAGAAGGAATAATTAGTGATAAATAAAGGTAAGAAAGGTTTCGGGGACGAAACCTCAATTAAGGGTGGTAGACTTGTAACGCCCCAAAATCTGAATGAAATTAATTGTCGGGTGTTCCTTTATGACACGTCATGAAATAAGTAACTAGGCTATTTATCCTAGTTAAGGGTATGGTCAAAAGTATTAAGTGATGAAAGGTAGTGTCATTTATGTTTTAAAGGAAAACCCGAGGGGCTAAAGTGGAACAAATGAAAGTTAATTTATAGAATAACTTGACACACACAAACACACACCAAGTGTGTGTTCTGGAAAGATCGACCATGAGGCTCCCATGGAGCCTCAAACCCTAATCTCATCCTTATGTCCAAATTGAAAGGCAAGATGAAGTCTAAATCCATAACCGAGCATGGATTAATGATCACCAACACGAGAGGATCATAAGGTATGTTTTAAATCTAAGATTGGTGATCATGGGTGAAGTGGGTTATGTTCTAATCCGTGAGTTAGTATGAAATTGATCATGTACAAGGGTTAGAATCCTTGTATAGAACATGGGTTATGTATGGTTTACGTTAATTTGAGGATTAGAGGTGAAACCCGTTAGTTAGGGTGAAGATGATAACTAGAATCACCTCCTATGTTCAAGTTTTGTTGAATGATTGATGTATTAAGTGGTTATGATGAATTATTGTTGGATAAATTAGGAAGAATGTGATGATGTTATGTTTAATGTTCATTTGGAATGATATATGATGATTAGTAGTAGGATTTGATGGGTTATGTATGAGTTTATGAGTTTTGTACATGAAATAGTTGTACTCTATGCTTAAAAGGTAGTACTCACATCAAGTGTATGATGCAATGTATATAGTGTCGTCCGTATAATCGATTATGATGCTACGGGTACATGTTGATAAGTCGAAGGTTACATATGATTAATAGTTGACTTTTGAAAGTCAACAAGTATAAGAGACATGATTGGACTCGTTGTCGTAAAGATAGGATTAGAGGAAGTCGTTGGATACATGTTATGTAAATATGTGTTAAGTTGATTACCCGATGATTTACGTGTGTTAGAAAGGTTATGAAGTTGATTATATGTTGTAATGCTTGTTAGAAGTGACTAAGGAAAGTTAAGGGTGAATTATGTGAGTAATATGATTGACACATGTATGAATGAGTATGCTAATAAGAGCGTGGTTTCGATGAAATGAAAGTATAGGAATCACGTCGAGGCGGATTCAAGCATGAGATGTTAACGGGTCAAGAAGAGGCAAGGAATCGGATACGAGCATGGACGCATAAGGTAAGTGATTTCTGTAATCACTTCTTAGTACGAGTAAGTAATACATTGTTTAAATTAATTAAACATGATGTTTGAGGTCATATATGTGATGAAGTCTTTCGTTGTAAATGATTGAATTAAAGTTGACCAAAATGCCCTTGATGGGTATTTTGGGCAAACGATATTAAAAGTGGTTTAGAAACAAGTTGTTCGATCAATGTAATGTTTTAGACAAGTATGGAAGAGAGAAGTATGGTCTTTGTGAGCCATAGACCTTACAATGCGTAAATACCCATTACGGGTCAAAATGAGCTTTTGAGCGAAAAATGGGTTAAGAGAATGCTAGACATCCGAGAAATAAATCTTTATGATAGGCGTCAATGAAATTATTAAGTTCATATGAGTTTGAGGTCAAATAAACAGTTTATGTTGATAAATGCACGAACGGGTCAAATAAGTAGAATATAATAATAAGTCGAATGCATGCAAGTTAAGAATTTCCTTGATACGGATGTGGGATTTTAAGTTCGTATGATAGAATGTGAATTTACAAGCATGTAGGAAGAAACGGGAGGTTAAACGGGTAAACGGTTCGAAAGTTACGCGCGTTTTAGTGCGTACGGACGACGAAATGGATCTGCAGGAAAATGTGTTTTAGGGAGGGCGTCGCCGACGGGCTCCCACCCCGTCGCCGACGGGCACCGGTTTGGTCATTTTTCTCCGACGGGTTAAGACACTGGTTACGGGTTAATGGCCCCGACGGGCATAATTACAACCCGTCGCCGACGGGCTCCCATCCCGTCGCCGACGGGCACTTGTTTGTAAGCTTTTATTTTCACGTCTGGTGTTTCCGGTTGACCCGTAACGTGTCCTGGTGCTCCGGTTTTCGACACGATGACTCGTAAAGTTTCTTATGAGCATATAGGGATGCACGTTTGTAGACCAAGCAAGTATGTATGTTGTATGTATCGGTATACGTACATAGAACTTATGTAAGTACGTATGAAGGCATGTAGGAGTGTATGCATGTATGTAAAGTTGTAGGAAAGTTATGTTTGTACGTAGATGTGTATGTATGTATGTATAAGCGTTTATACGAGTGTAGGCATGTATGTGATGATGTAGGAAAGGTATGTACGTATGTAGTTGCATAAGTAAGTACGTATGAAGGCATGTAGGAGTGTATGCATGTATGTAAAGCTGTAGGAAGGGTATGTAAGTATGTAGTTGTGTACGTAGGTACGCATAAAGGTATGTATGAATGTATGCACATATGTAGATAAGCGAGTATGTATGTTTGTACGTATTTGTATACGTATGTAGAAGTTATGTAAGTATGTATGTAGGTAAGTATGGGCGTATGCATGTATGCAAAGATGAAGGAAGGGTTTGTACGTAAGTAGTGGTGTACGTAGGTATGTATAATGATACGTATGAGTGTATGTACGTATGTATAGTTGTAGAAAGGGTATGTACGGATGTAGATGTGTATGTGTGTATGTATAAGGATATGTATGATCGTATGCATGTATGTAAAGCTGTAGGAAGGGTATGTAGGTATGTAGTTGTGTACGTAGGTACGTATAAAGGTATGTATGAGTGTATGCACGTATGTAGATGTATATGTAAGTTTAATGTATGTACGTATGTGTGTATGATTAAGACACATTGAGGATTAACGCTACTAATGGTGTACCTTGTGAATGATAAGTAATGCAGGTACATTCATGAAGCCTCACCAGTAAATGGATACGCAGATGAAATGCTTGAAGTTTATTAAAGAACGAAACGTGAAGTGTACGCGAATGATCTTATTTATACAGTGTGCTAATGTTTGAATGTATGTGGTGAGTGCAGGTAGTACGGACCAGGCGATTATCAAGGAATAGAGATCGAAGATCGAGTCACAAGAGAGATTGTACGGGGACGTTGAATGTAAATTGAAATAAACATAAGCTATGTTTTATTTTAGTAATTAAGAGGGTGACGGAAGTAAGAATAAAAGCTATGTTAAAGTTAAAGTTTAAATGGTTTGAGGTATTTTAATGAAAGAATTTTTATGGTACGTGTTTCCGCTGCGACTTTTGTCATGTAGAAATTAGGGTCTTACACAAATTCAACATAAAAACCAATGATTCGAAATTTTCTTCAAGCCCTCAAGAACACTCCAAAATCGTCTCCCAACAGTTCGTAACCTAATGGAAATGATAAGACCCCTTAAAAATCATCAAGTTGACATTTAATGAGTAAGTTACAAAATGGCTCTAGACGACGCCGTAAGCTACGCCGCCTGCCGTAGCTTACGGCGGACAATAGGTCAACGCTGGTCAATATGGTGCTGTAGGTTACGGTGCCCAAGATTCTCTTACGGCACTATTCAACTGGACTACAGTGGACTTTTTGTGCAAGATGGAGGCCGTAACATACGGCCCTAGCCTTAGGCTACAACGCCTGCTAGACTTGTTTCCTTTGTTTTCTTTTGACATTTCTCATGCTCCAATCTTGTTTCCATCATTTGCAACTCCCATCCAGGCATCATAAAAGCCACTTCTTATGCCCTTTATTACCTGCAAGACCAAACAACTAGTAGTTACCATGTTTAAACAATTAACCATAATAATTGTGAGATATGTGTATACTTAGACCGTTTAAGGGCTGTCCTACGGACCACCCGTCACATCCCCACTTACCCGTTGCTTGTCCCAAGAAAACCATTCTCAACTTATAAGCGATCAAAATGCACACCAAGCTAAAATATATTGTCCTTTTACTAACCTTCTATCACACCACAAGACACACCCCTCGCAACAACTCTCGGTGACAAAGAATCTTAGCACATTATGCTAAAACACTCAATGCAAGTGTATGATTGTGAGACAATAAGCTTGTATGAGAATTAAGTCTCCTCCTATCAAATATTTAGCATGCTTATGAATCAAAAGGACTTATGGGTTGTAACGAGGCTATGTATAAAGGTAGAAAATAGTGGGAATGTGAAAGTAGCTCACCATTCAACCCGGTTTTTATTTCTACTACTAAACAAAGCAAGCATCAACTATATACACAACATCATCAACTTTTTCAACTACTATCACAACTAAATCCTTCTTATTGTATTTTCTCATATTTTTCTCTCTCTTTTTTTTCAAGCATAGAACATAGAAACTCAGCAATATATATACAAGAACATCAACAATCACAAACTAAACTCCTAAACCAGGTCGTCTCAATAGGTAAAGTTTTGTGAGAAAATGGCTTGGGTCACAACCGAATGGCATAAGGCTCAAACATGGTTTACTAAAGACCAAACCCCCTCCCCTCACAATACCAAGCTCATATATGTAACGTATGAGGTCCAACCCCCCAAATCCCACACTCGCACTCACCACGACGAGGCTACCTAAATGCCCTTATCATTTTCACAGCATGCTAATTTTAGGCCTCAACAAGTATTCATACACAATTCTATTAACACGAATCACACACCGCCACTCAAAACAAAGAAATAATCTCTAATAATCATATGTGGCCCAAGAACTCACCAAGAAATGACTAGAAAGGGGTGTCGGCGTGTCATGCGGAACAATATCAAGTTTTTAAATTTCAACAATTTTTCGCTTGGCTTAACAATTTTTTTTTTAAAATTCTCAAAATTTTCCCATCATCCCCACACTTGGGATACATTGTCCCAATGTATGGTTTTGAAGGGAAGATCGCTTTCAACCAAAAAACACCAACTTTTGCTAATACTCTCAAACCACAAATTTCTTTTTGTAATTTTTTATAAAAATTAAAAACACACCACCAACTAGCACATCCCATAAATCACATCAAAACACAAACACCACCCAACCTCCCAACCATAAACATAAGACATCAAAATATACACAAATATACAAAATGGAGCGAAATACGACCTGGTCAATAATACTTTGGTTGCGGAGGCCCAAAGATAGACGTCATCATCTCCGCAAATCCTCCAAACCCAAATGCTCCGCTACTGCTGCTGCCCTGATCTCCCTCTTGACTTGTTTGTTGATGACCCATGGTGTGTGGATCCAACCATTGAGAATGGTGCAATGGTGGGGTGGGATACGCCACACTACCATCATATGGAGGCAATGTGGAATAATCCACAATCGGTGGGTCCGCAACAACCGGCTGACCCGCATGCCACTAGTCATGCATCCTTCTCTGGCGATCATCTAAGTAACGGTTGTTCACCTCTTCATGGTGGGCATACATGTGAGCTTGGTTCCATTGCTCCTATCTATCATAGCTCTGTTTAAGAGCCCTTTCCATGCTAGCGCCCATGTATGTTTGTTGATCGAAAAGCATTTGATTGGGTTCGGACATATCACCAAAAGTTGGGGGTCGTCTCTATTCAATCACCTGCCCCATGTTTCCCATGTGAGCCCAATACGGATCATAAGGCTGCTGTGCATAATCAAATGCACTACCAACATACCCCGACTGCATCCCTGCTCCACGAACACCGCTACTTAGGCCAGCGCCCTCCATCTCAACATCAACCGTGAATGTATCCTCATGGTAATCATCATCACCACTAATCTCCTCATCACTCGTCTCAGGCTCATCGGCCTCGCCTGGTCGTAGTGGACGAGCATCCACTTTTAATGCCCTCCACCTCTTTCCATCAGTTTTCAACTTATGGTACCTCTCCGTCTCTTTATATTCCCATCCTGATCCCAAATGCTGAATATCAAAGGGTTTGAACCTCTTGTATGAACCCTTGTCTTCGACTCCAATCGCCCCATACTTCTTCAACAACATCGTAATCAATCGACAATGGGGGATAATTTTTCTCTCACCACTATTTCAGCTAAGCCAAATGTTATTCAACACTAAGAACCGAAATGGAACCAATGGCGACCCATGCATCAACATATATAAGACCGGTACCTCCGTAAATCTAACCTCCACCTTGTCACCCCGCCTCGGGATAACAATATGCGTACATATCACCAACATCAGTTTCGCCTCAATCCTCAAATTTTTTCTTAACAACTTCCCTTGTGTAGTGCCCGGAACAAAGAGGTAATCCAACATGTTTTGCCATTGAGGGTATTTTTCGGGGTTGTGATAAAGATTGTTTAAGCTTGGATAAATGTATTGATTAGTTGACTTACTATCAAATTTTGCAATGCGGCGTAAAGAATCGTATGACATCTCGACTTTCAACCCGTTAACCGTTCTAATAAGTTTCATCTTATTTGGGGCCTTGAACGGAGGACATTCAAGCATGGCCATCCATTCTTGAATTTGTTGATCATACATTGTCTTCACCTCATTGTCATAATATTTAAGAGCCACTTCCCAACCCAAAGCTGTGAACTTATCCGTTATCCCAAAAGGCTAAAATCCACTTCTCGAACCTCTTTCTCATAAATAAAGGCCTCTTTCCGTTGTTGCAACTTATTGATTTGCTCATGAAACAAATCAGCTCACCACTCCTCAGGTTGCTCAAGTAAGGACCCGGATGTCCAATCCGGTTTTGGACCCCTCGGAGGAGCATCTTCTTCCGAATCCGGGTCACCAACCCGAACCAATCTCCTCTTCTTTTGTTGTGCTTTCGCTTGAGGTTGACTCGAGGAACTTGCTCCCGCTTTGTCTTTAGTTCTCACCATGTCCTACACACATCACGAACCAAACACAAAAACCATATAAATTCACCTTCAACAACTTCCCCACACTTGCTTGACACTATTGTTATAGATGTAAGAGCCCCAAAAATTTCATCTTTTCAAACAAAATTTGGGCATGATGTCCCCATAGTATAGAGTTTTTCCAAAAAAAAAATTCAATTAGACATCACCTACATTCATAACCATATGTTCAACAACTCAACAGAATTTCATTATCTAACCTCTACAAGCAAGTGTATATAAGCAAAAACTAGTATGAAAACTTACAAATCTCCAATGTACTTCAAAAATTGAGAATAAATTGCATACTGTTGGGATTGAACCCTACCAAAGGAACAGATAATTAAAGCCGCCAAAACCGGATCACAACAGTGGATTCACAATAAGCAGCTGTTTACATTAGACTTTCCCCTTGAAAGTGATTATAACAACTGATGGTTCTCTATCCACTGTTCGTATACAACTGCTGCTACCCTTTAAACTGCTGATATAGCCCTGAATAAGTAAACACTGCTGGATCAATCTACTGATGACAAAGCACTGCCCACTCAAGGACTGATCAACTTTGAGGAAAGCACTGATAGAAGAAGATAGCAGTAGTTTAGTGTATTACTTGTCTTATGTAGAATCAGTGGTTAAGATTAGCAGTGTTTGTATAGGAATAGTGGTTACAGGTTGTTAGGCTGTTAGACGTCGCTTTCATGGTAACGTCAGCTGAGATGCCTCAGTGGTTTGGTTTGCCTATAAATGGAGCAGTACTCTGTACTGTTACATTTGATTGACTGAGTGAGTTCTTCTCCTCTAGTCCAATCCTTTCATCGTGTGTGCAATCAACCATGGAGTATCAGGCTGAGGGGGAGTTTAGTTTGTAAGCTTGCTTTGTAATCTTTTGATTTGCTTTGTAACCTTTTGATTGATGAAAAGCATGTGTTTATCAAAACTATTTTCCTCTTTGAATGTGTTTACAAAGTTTGTGTTCATTTCCGCTGCATAACTCATTGAATCATGTTTATTAATTGTTCATTTATTACAAACAAACACAATCATGAGAGCCTCCGATCCTAACAATTGGTATCAGAGCTTGGACAGTCAAATTCGATCTAACAGTCAATTTGACATAACAGTTCAGCTCAAAATTCATTGATACTAAGGTTGATTGCATTTAGTTAAAAAAACAGAGTAACGAGTGATCACGTTCAAAGCTGTTATTCAAAAACTCTGTAAAACAACCAAGATGTCATAGGACACACAAAATTCACACAACAAGTGATGTCATACATAAATCATCTATAGGTTTTAGATCTGAAAATATATATGTTAACTATGGTGTAATTATCTTCTTTACAAAATTGATTTCAATTGTTGTTATGAAGTTTTGTGTTGTATCCATCGTGTTTTCAGCTAAAGTATGTACCTCATGTCGACTAAAACCTATGTTCATAAAACATTAGTGTTTTTGTTTACATAAAAAGAGGTAAATTAAAACCTTAGTCTTTTAAATCTTATGTATTGAAAAACAGGTTGAGAATCCTTCAAAAGGATCAAAATCAATTGTGTTAAGAATACATTAAGAAAATCAGCAGTAAAAAATATCCAGATCATGGGTAATGTGAAATTTGGCATAAGCATGTGAAGAAATGACCAAATCTCTCAAAACATTGCTGCAAAATGATCTTGGAAATAAGCATTCCTTCAAAAAATACCCCCCAGTGAGCATTTCAGTACTCATGAATGGGAAGGGTAAAAAGGGAAGAAGAAAATCATGAAAACTCAAAAGTGTGTTTATCTCAAAACTTTTGAAATCAAAAGAAAAGAGTATAAATGTAAAACACTTAAGAGTCCAAAAATAGGGTGAACAATGGCCATCTACCAACTGTGTGCATTCATTGGTACAGGGAAGTTCAGGTAAAAATAGTATCTCCAGTAAATGAACTTACAAGAGGACTAGATAAGTTTTTCAGAATCATCACATGGTAACAAAGTTTATAACTGAACTTTCAAAAACCTATTTGTACATGTTTCCTCATGTTTGCAATCAATTGACAAGGAAATGGTCTCAAACAGTGGTTATTACAATGTATTTCAAATCATTGACCATATTCCTAAAACTTGAAAATGATGTGACTATGAGGTTTTAATTGGAAAATGTATCAGATCCTTTTTGATGCTGTTTTCAGAACAACCTTTAATTTTTTTTTTCTTGAAAAGGTTTTTTCTCAATAAAACAGGATATATTACTCTTTATTTTTTATTAGATCCTTTTTGTACTTTTACTTGTTTTTTATAGTAAAAGTTTCAATCTCATGTCTGGATATAGAACCTTATTTTTTTTATTGGTGATACTATCCTTAAAAAAAATAGATCAAAAGGAAATGGCACAAGTGTCAAGGTTATGTCAAACTCAAGTTGTTTTAAAACTAATCAAAAATTAATTGCTGAAAGACCTTAAAATACTTGGATATTCATGTCATAATTAAAATTTTTAATGACTCAAAATGAGTAACCATTGTAAAAGAGTCTTTATCATCTGGGGTACTAAACCACTATCAGGAATCTATCAAAAGCTTATCCACTGATGCACTAACAGTTGCTGATATACTAGTCTTTCAAATCTTTACCATTACCCCTAACCACTGTTTTGCTCAAACATCTGTTTCCTAAATATTGTCCACTGCTGAAAGTCAACCCCTGATCCCTCATTTTCTTGGCAAGCACTGATGCTCAAAATCAGTGTCTTATCCACTGATATGCTATCCACTGATAGTAAAAATCACCCACTGCTCTCATATTGTTACCGTTGTAATCATTTATTTTTGCTTCATCAGTGGTTCTCCAAAACAATTGTCCTCCATTATTCATCTTTTCATCAGAGGTTGGCACGTTGTCAGTTTTTAGCCATCAGATCTTTGTAACCGCTGCCACATCAGCATTCACTTTCTCCCTAAATAAAACCCTGACCAAAACCCCAAACAGGTTTTTACACTGTCGAATTGAATTCCAAAAATTCTCTTCTCAAAGCAGTTTCCAACCTTCCTTTTCAAATCATTCTTCGTATTTCTTCATCAAAATGACGAAATCAAAATCAAAGTCAAAGTCAAAATTAAAATCATCATCATCTTCCAAAGAGGTCGCTCAAACGGCCGCTGAACCCATTGAAATCCCTTACAAATCCCCTCACAACCACTTGGGTCTACTCACAAAACCCACCAACAACCACACCTTCTATTCCATCATTGACATCATGACTGCATCAAAGTACAAAACTTTGCTAACAGCATATGCTCCAATCTACCAACAAACCCAGAGAGAGTTTTGGAAAAATGCTACGCTTGAAAAACAAGACGATAAAGTCATAGCCATCAACTCTTCCATACAGGGCAAAGCGATTCAAATTACTCCACAATCCATTTCAGAAGTTTTTAAACTCGATGATCAGCAAGGTAAAACTTCTTTTCTTAAAAATGAGTTGAAAACTGATTTTCTGAAAAGGGGGTATGCAGAACAAACAAAAAGAGATACCTTATAAAAAGGTTTCTTTCCGTCTGCACCTAGGTTTTTATTCCACACACTTTTGATGTGTGTTTCAACTAAAACAACTGCTTTTAACGAAATACCATTGAAGATCCAATGTCTGGGTTATGCTATTTTAAATAATGAAAATTATAACTATTCCCAGGAGATCTTTGATGATTTGGTGAAAAATGTTGATAGCAAATCATTTTTACTTTTTCCAAGGTTTCTAAGCTACTATTTTGAACAAAAAATTGGAAAGAAAAATGAAAATTTGCTCAAACAAGGTGTTTATTTTCAAATAAAAGGTTTAACACCTGAAACATTCACTAGAATGCTAGCACCTTTAAAAACAAAAGCAAAGGTGCCTGAGCAGAATTTAGCAGTTACCACTGCTCCTCAGGTATCAGCTGCTGAGCCCACTGCTCCAGGTGATCATAGCAGCACAACCACTGCTTTGAAACCCACACCTGCCATTACCAAAAAGAAATCATACAAAAAACCAACCAAACCCAAAACAAAGGCAACTCTGGAAGATGAGATCCCAGAGCCACTGCCAGTGACAACACAAATGTCACTTACAACCACTGCTGCTACTTCCTCACAGTAGATGGAAGAAAGATCTCCACCACTGCCTCAAACTCCTCCTGCATCCTCACAAAAGGATCAGGTTGTAAACACAGGGACCCCACAATATGAAGCTCTGGATCCAATCGGATCCATCTTCCTCAGTCCTGATCCCAAGGACATATCTCTTTCATCACCTATATCTTCACCCCTCACATTACCACAATCCATAATACCCTTGTTGCATGCAGTTGCTATAGCTCAGACACAAACCAGTTCCTCTCTATCACCTATCACTGAGAGTACACTCCAACAAGTGACTGGGTTTGATGCTTATACCTCTGCTATCCTAGCAACAACTGAGGAGGTTGTAAGATTAAATATATTATGGTATAATATTTAATCTAGTAGCCATTATAATCATTTACATTATATGGATCAAAATATATAATAACCTATTAAATAATTAGTTGGTAATTGTTGATGGACCATATTACCCTTATTAACTAATTAGGTTTCCTCCTGGGTGCTTATATAAGGAGAGTTATGTGGAGGTTAAAGGGGTACTCAGTTACACAATCCGACACACCCCATAAGCATAACATCATCACGTTCGACCTCCATCTCCTACAGCCGATACCCTTTCGGTTTTCTAAGTCCCCATCATTAGAATGCACCCTAAGGAGGAACCAGACCAAGATGACAATCATGTCAAACCTTATTGCTGCGTCTCCATCTGGATTCTCTGCTAGCCTGTGCTGATGCAATCAAAGGTATGCTTTAATGTTTTCCTTTATGTTTAAACAGAACTGAACCAACATGTGGTATCAGAGCATATGTTGATTAGTCAGTTCTGTTTTCGTATCCATAATTCTGGGATTGAAACTTGGAAAACAGAAATTTTGAAAATCTTATGAATATCACAGCCGTTTCGAGTCATAAAGATCCACTCGAAATCCCTATTTTCGGAAAAGGATTAATTATATGTACACTCTAAACTAATATGGGTAATCTTATAACCGAAATCTGTTTAGTAAAACCTTAAAATTCAGGTTTCGGGTTCCAGAATTCATGTTTTAATTATTTAGGGTTCATCATGTTCTTAGTTAAAATTCGAAATATCCTTTATGTTTTGGAATAAGTTTTGAATTGTTGTATGTTTTCCTGATTTTGATCTATTTTTTTCTAATAAGGATTTTCGAAATCTGTTAATAGGATAAACAGATTATGATTTTCGAAATTTTATGATAAAAATAGATCAATATTAAAATAGGAAACTCTATCACAATTCCTAATTTTCGAATTTTCAGTTATGATTCCACATTCACAGCTGTTAACAGGAAGTTTCGAGACCATCAGATTACGACTCGAGACCATCAGTCTCGACTCGAGTCAACAAGGTCTCGACTCGAAATCATCAGGCCATTAAACCTTCACAACTCGAGACAGAGGTCTTGACTCGAGACCATTAGATCTCGACTCGAGACCATTAGATCATGAATCGAGACCATTAGATCATGACTCGAGACAAAGGTCTCGACTCGAGACCATAAGGTCATAACTCGAGACAAAGGTCTCGACTCGAGACAACAAGGTTGTGACTCGAAACCTCATTATTTTAAGCTATTTAAGGTCTCGACTCGAGACAACAAGTTCGATCCGCGCTAACGGGTGGTTTGCTATTAAATGATTGGTTTTGTAAATATTTAGTTAATTAATAAGGATCAAATAATGTTTTACAAAACCAAAATGGCTTAACTTGAATGAGCTTCTGATGTATCACTTCTGGCCAAAGCTGACTTGATACATCTACTTATCGTTCAAGTATTATGAAAGCTATGTTGTGTGTGCATCATAAGCATGAATCTCTTAATTTCTGGCCAAAGCTGATTTAATTCATTCATAGATGGCATACTCAACAAGTGCATAACTAAAGTGATTGTCTCAATTTCTGGCCAAAGCTGATTTGTTACAACCACTTTGCACACATGCTTAAATGATTACACTTCTGGCCAAAGCTGTTTTGTCTTCATTTAAGTAGAACTTTAAATAAGTCTATTATTTTGATGTTAGTAATAGACATATCACAACCTCTTCACACAATGATCCTTATATTAATGATCCTTAATTAAGTTTTATGATCATTTCGTCTGCCTTATTCTTAGTACCCATAATTTTTACTCACTATAATGTTCTTCTATAAGTCTATATCTCATCCACTCTAATTCCTAAATCTAATATGTTTTGCTTAAAGTTTCTATAAGAATTAGCTCTTAAATTAAATCCTTGATTGTCTCTTAAGACACGATAATTCTATTGCTCTCTTCTGATAAAGCACTACAGAAGAAAAGTAGAGCATGATGATTAGGATAAATCAAACATGATGTCTCTTATGATAATCAAGAATAAGTGTTGTCACTAAGGTTATTCCAGATTAAGTTTTTCCTAAGACTAATCTATAATTGTGGAATAATCATTAGAACTCCTAAGATGCATGCTTTCATTTAAAATTATAAACTATAAAGCTAAGTGGTATATGTGAATACATAATAATGTACAATACCATGACCCATAAAGTTAAGGGCTTACGCATGGAAATAAGTACATTTTTCCAGTACATTACATACTAAGATTTTCACTTGTACAATTTGATGCATTATAAATCAACTATAACACTCAAAAGTACCAAAGTATAATGAGTGTGTTGATAAGCAACATATGTACAAAGAAATAAATGTTTGAAGCTGGAAAATAAGTTGTTACTCACCTTACAACCACTAATAGTTTAAAAGAGGATTGTTCTAAGGTCCATAGACAAATTACAAGTGCTAATTCCAACTTTAAGGTTCTTTAAGGGAAAATCTCACTGCATAATTATGTCATTAGACTAGGCATAAGCAACGAGACTATCCATTATTCCAAAGAACAGTTGGATATGTTAATTAGGTAGTCACTTACTAATGATATTTAAGTCTGCTAATTTTAATATTCCTATTAACACATGATTAGCTGACTCTAGTTCCATACGTTTCCTTACCAGAACTCGACAAATAACTAACATGAGAGTTAGTGACAAAATTAATTGTTAAGGCTATAAGAACCATAATAAGCAGTCTTCTAACAATGCTTTTCGATACCTTATATATTTTGATTAATCAGACTATAGTGTCATAATTAAGCAAAGATATGAAGATTGTGAGGTTTGCATAGTCAACATAAAGTCACACTTACCGTAAACTCTCATTTTATTTGTTCTAAATATCTGGATAGAAACATTACTAAGATGGAAATAGATGACACCTTACACTTTCACAACTTTTATCATCATGCAAATGAGAATTCGACAAAAGGAAAATGAGACTTATAAATTTCATCCATTATAACTGAAATTCATGAGAAATCATGGCATGGTCAATGAGGATGATTTTTTATCCAATCTCATTCTAAGTGATGAATAAATCATGACGTTATAGCCCTAAATATTATTCGGCTTAAGGAATAAGTATGGGTCCATCATAAGTCATTCATTGACATTAGTGGAACTTATTCAAAATGGAATATTCAGACATAATTCATTTATCATTTAAAAGACTATCAACTTGTATCTAAATTTTATCGCATATGGCTGACGGTCTTAGAAGAAATCTATTCATATATATATACTTAATAAGATTTCTATTAGATATGTCCCTAAAGTTTCTTTTGATATCTGGACATTAAAGAAATCAAATAAAGTCTAACGTATATGTGATAGGTTCCCACGTCACATAGCTCATTGAAACTTTTCTTGTAGCATTCTAGAGATGTTAAAGATCAGTGGGAGCATTAAGTGTCTTAATAACAACTTGCAATAGTTGCAAGAGGTGGGGGAGTGAAAATTTTACATTACCTAAAATTGCACCTCTTGTACAAGAAACCGCTCCATCACGACACTGTTCTATCAAAACTTATCTCCTTAAATCTAAAATGCTACTCTTACAAAAGTTTCATTGTTGCTTAATTGTGGGCACACTTAGATTTCTTTCCTGAACTAACATAATCCTCAACAAGAGAAACTACAACGACTGACGTCATTAACTTGTTTCTCTATTAGAATTTGTTGGTCGTTACATATTGACCCTAAGCATGCTGAGTTCCTAAAGATTTCTAAGGTTAGTGGGAGCAGTCAAAGTCCTTATCATGATTTGCAAGGAATACAAGAGGCGGGGGGAAGAGTGTCATTAAATTTCACTCCGAATTTAACTCCGATTACACCTCTTGTACACCATACTGCACCAACTCTTAAAAACTTAGAATCCTGAAAATGATAGCAACCTAACCAAGAGCTAATCCATAAAACTGAAACTTCTAATGAACCCAATAATCAACTCAGGAGGTCATCTAGGTTTAAAAGCCTACTAACTTTGATGATTACACAACCTCCCTAACTAAAGTTGAAATGGATTTTGGAAAAGTTTACTGATCCTATCTCTTCTAATTAAGCCATTAGTGTCAATCAATATTCTTTTAAATGGAATAAAACAGTTTTATAGTAAAACTGATTTTATGTGTTTGTATAACGTTCGGGATTTGATTGAATTACCTAAGAGTGTTCATAACTAAACCAAATCCTAATATAATCGTTAAGACACGAAGAAACTTGATTGATTGTCAAAGGTTGTACTCAGGAAGAGATAAATTATTAAAGAATCTTTATTACATATCTAACAAAAGATTTCTTTGAGGATCATCACTGTTCTAGTAGCTTATAATAGTTTAAAGCTACATTAGATGAACATTAAGAACAATTTTCCTTAACAAATGGATGACATATTTACATGTTCATAAAACAACCTGAAAGTTCCAAACTGAAGGTTAAAGAACATTTTGTCTATAAGCCAATAATATCCATGTATGGGTTAATGCAAACATCATAATGTGATGAAAAGCTAACGTAATTATTTTCATCAAGAATCAAGTGGATAAATGTACCTACCTCAAAATGAGTGGGAGCAACTAAGATAAACTTGTCTATATAGATGACATTCTTTTGACAAGTATGTGTTACATAAGTCAAAGCATTGTTAACACAAACTTTGATATAATATATCTCAGAGATATCTCTTACGTGATAGATATCATAACATACCGAGATAGACCCAATCAGATATTAGTTCCGTTCCATAAGTTTAACATTAAATGGGTCCTTACACATGTAACAAACAATTTTGCTTTCCTTTAGAGGATAATAGGATAAATGAGATTATTTCCTTACGCTTCATTAATTAGAAGCCTTATGAAAGTTTAAGTCTATACTCGTTTAGATATTACTCAAATTGCAACACACTAGATATGTCTAGATTAATGTGAAGCATCTAATAGAGTATTACAATATCTTTAAAGAAACGAGAGGCTATGATTTGAAGAAGAAGTGAGAACTCAAACCGGTTTATTACTCTAACTTTGAGATATTCAAAGATGACAAAAATGTAATTTCGGGTATATCTTTATGTCAGCAGACAAAACCTATTTCATGGAGGAGTCATAATGCACTGATATTAACAACCTAAGTTATAATGACATAATATAGTCACTAAATGTTGTTGGAAATTTATCAGTGGACTCATAAGTATATCAACTTCATATAATTAATATTTTGAAGACTTAGTGTGATAAAGTCAGTTACCATAACTCCTTGAACAGTAACAGTTCAAGAGGTGCTGCATTAAATTTCGATACGCAATTAAATATCCGTTTATGAACGAATTGAGGAAACTAAGTTTGTATCGAATACATTCATGATATGCTTAAGGATCCTATAACTGAAGGGCTATTACCCATAAGTCTTATTAAGAGAGCTCAGAGACGGGTATTAATTAATGGCCATGCGCAACTGCATATCGTACTATGAATGACTAAGTATTAGTTAATTTTCCTCATCAGTTTGATTTTGTATGTCTCTAAGAATATGTCAAGCTAGCATAATGGCATATAGACAAATATAGTTACAAATCAAACAAAGGGCTTATGCGTATTTTGATCATAACGATTAGGTTTTAAATTAAGGCTATAGTATGATTAATGGGGGTCCTGAGTCGCATAATGATTCAACGGCTGTATTTTTCTGCTATAGTACTTGTTTAAGGCTAAAATGAGTGTTAACTCCTGATCAGGCTTATCTAATGCTCATAGTAAATGATTACTCGGCTAAGTGGGAGAATGTAAGATTAAATATATTATGGTATAATATTTAATCTAGTAGCCATTATAATCATTTACATTATATGGATCAAAATATATAATAACCTATTAAATAATTAGTTGGTAATTGTTGATGGACCATATTACCCTTATTAACTAATTAGGTTTCCTCCTGGGTGCTTATATAAGGAGAGTTATGTGGAGGTTAAAGGGGTACTCAGTTACACAATCCGACACACCCCATAAGCATAACATCATCACGTTCGACCTCCATCTCCTACAGCCGATACCCTTTCGGTTTTCTAAGTCCCCATCATTAGATTGCACCCTAAGGAGGAACCAGACCAAGATGACAATCATGTCAAACCTTATTGCTGCGTCTCCATCTGGATTCTCTGCTAGCCTGTGCTGATGCAATCAAAGGTATGCTTTAATGTTTTCCTTTATGTTTAAACAGAACTGAACCAACAGAGGTTACACTACAGGAGTTACAAGTAATTCCTGACAGTAGTTCAAGAGGAGCAGCAACTATAAATGTTGGATCAACAGATCTACATTTGGCCAGTTGTTTCATCAATCAGACTCCCTTGAAGGCAATTTCTTCCATAGCACCTCTGGTTACCACCAGTGAGTTTGTTTTGACCACTGGTACCCTAAAAAGGTTATCAACTGTTGAAGAAAGAAGACCCCAGAACCAAGAACAAGGGGCATCAATGAATGATTTTTGGGACTCAGTTCTTAAGTCACACATTGGTACAACCACTGCTGGTGAGGAATCAGATGATCCCATTAACTTGGGTGATGATTTAAAATATCAGGAATTGACGGACAGAGTTGAAAATCTTGAAACATCAGTTGCTGAAATAAAGGATATGGTGCAACAGCTGTTAAAAGCTCAAAAAGCGCAATCCACTGCTGTTCCAGCTCAAGCACCTGCACAACCTGCACCTGCTGCAAATGAGCTATGGAATGTATTTCAACCCCTGCTTGAAAAACAAAAACATATGGCTGATCAGCAGCATGCAATACATGTACAAATGCTGACAAACATGGTGGAGTCAAGATTTAAAGATACTCAAGCAGACATCAAAGCTATCAAGGCTCATATACAAAGCACCATTGGAAAAGTTCCTCCCACTATCCTCTTCATGAATAACCCCTTCCCAGATAATGCCAAAAAGGGGGAGAAAATCAAGTGGAAGAAGAAGGGAATTGAGGATGGTGTTTATGTTGAACCAGAAAAAGAAAAGCATGCTTCTAAACCATCTACCCAAACAGCTGATGTAACACCTGCTGTCTCAACAACTATTGGTACATCAGTAGTTTCAGCAGTTGTCAAAACCATCACCTCAACAACCACTGCCCTACCTAAAATCACCTCTCCACCAAAAGCCATCACTTCAACCACATCACCACCCATCAAACCATCACCTGCTTAAAAGCAGAAGACATCTGTTGACACATCAGTAGTTGTAATAACAACAGTGGTTGAAACACCAGTTGTTTCAACAGCTGTTTGCCAGTTATCCACCACTGCTCTCACCAATGTCACATCACAACCAAAACCTCCTTCACCCAAAAATCCTTACACAAGAAAAAGGAAATGTCAAAAGAATAATGATGATATACCAGCACCCACTCAAATATCCTCCACTAGAATTGAATCTGTTGCTGAAAAATATCCACTGGAATTGGAAGTTGTAAAGGATGAGATGAAACAATTCTATATGATAGATGTTCCTTGGGAAAGAAGATTCCCCTCTCTCATTGGCTTCAGGAATCCATTAAACATGAGTGAGTATCTAAAACTCAAAGCCAGGCAAGCAGATATAAGAGCTAGAATTGAATGCAAAGATCAAGGTGATAAAGCCATTTCTGAAAGAATGGAGTTTTTACTCACTAAGGTCAAACAAATGGAAGATTATGCAAAAGACCTGAGTAAAGACATGTCAAATATGCCACCTGATGCTGCCCTACAAAAGGTAATGAGAAAGGAGTTTCTTGATTTCATCATGAAAGAAAAGTTCTATTCAGCTAAAGAAGAACAATTCAGTGAATGGCCACTCATTGCACTAAAGCATGAGGTAAACAGGATCAAGAGAATCTAAAATGATCCAAGTAAGAAAAAGACAACTCCAAATTGGAGTAAATACAAACAGGCCATTGATAAACTCACTTCAGAATGCACGAAAAAGAAACAGGAGTTGGTGGATGCAAATGTGGATACTGCTAAAGCCATAGCAAAATGGACAAAACAGTATACAGATGAGGCTTATGAAAGGCTAAAGAAAAGAAGAATGACAGATTCTAACACTCCAAAGAAGCCTGACAACAAAAAGCCAAAACAGCAGATCAAAACTTCTGAACTACTGTTCACTTCAGCAGTAACCTCTGTCATTGTGATAAACCAAGAAAAGAGGAAACAACTGACTGATGCAGAAGAAAAGGAAAAGGAAGCTGAGTACTTTACAGAAGCCATCAAGAAAATGGCTTTAAATGAAGATAGATCAGCAAAACTTCAAACCCTTGTCAAAAAGGTATTGAACAAACCTGCATCACCAAACACTTCAGCAGATATGACAGCCATTGAGCTAGATCAAAAGAATAGACAAAAGCTGATTGATAAAGAAGTTGCAGAAGATATAGTTGCAGCAAATGAAGTCATAAAAGAAGCTTTCAAACAAATGGCAGCTGAAAACTCTGAAGCAGCAAAAGTTCAGAGTACTGATCATGTTGAAAACTTTGAACTACCAAAAGCTCAGAGTAATGATCAGGCTGAAAACTCTGAACCAGCGAAAGCACAGAGTACTGATCAACAAATTTTCACAAGGCCACAATCTCCAAACTCATCAGTAAATAAACCTCTCCCAAGAAACCCATTGGCTTCAAAAATACTAAAATGGATGTCTGATCAAAAGACCCATGTATTGACCCTGTTCAGATCCAATGGAGAAGTGAAGTACATATCAAGGAAACAAGCACTAAGCCTTGGTGTTGAAGATCTACAAGATCTCCTTGAACTTACACTGTGCAGGGATGAGGATGATTCAAGTTCCAAAGACTTTGAAGTAGAATTTAAAAGACAAGCTAAGGAACTTCTGATGAGAAAATAAAGATCCAGAATAATGAAGGGTTTTGGCATTATCTGTTCCAGGGGGAGATTGTTGGGATTGAACCCTACCAGAGGTACAGATAATTAAAGCCAAAATCGGATCACAACAGTGGATTCACAATAAGCAGCTGTTTACATTAGACTTTCCCCTTGAAAGTGATTATAAAAACTGATGGTTCTCTATCCATTGTCCGTATACAACTGCTGCTACCCTTTAAACTGCTGATATAGCACTGAAGAAGTAAACACTGTTGGATCAATCTACTGATGACAAAGCACTACCCACTCAAGGACTGATCAACTTTGAGGAAAACACTGATAGAAGAAGATAGCAGTAGTTTAGTGTATTACTTGTCTTATGTAGAATCAGTGGTTAAGATTAGCAGTGTTTGTATAGGAACAGTGGTTACAGGTTGTTAGGCTGTTAGACGTCGCTTTCATGGTGACGTCAGCTGAGAAGCCTCAGTGGTTTGGTTTGCCTATAAATGGAGCAGTACTCTGTACTGTTACATTTGATTGACTGAGCGAGTTCTTCTCCTCTAGTCCAATCCTTTCATCTTGTGTGCAATCAACCATGGAGTATCAAGCTGAGGGGGAGTTTAGTTTATAAGCTTGCTTTGTAATCTTTTGATTTGCTTTGTAACCTTTCGATTGATGAAAAGCATGTGTTTTTCAAAACTATTTTCCTCTTTGATTGTGTTTACAAAGTTTGTGTTCATTTCCGCTGCATAACTCATTGAATCATGTTTATTAATTGTTCATTTATTACAAACAAACACAATCATGAGAGCCTCCGATCCTAACACATACCTTGGCTTGAAGAAGGATGAGAATAATAAGAACTTCACTTTTAAGCAAAAACCCACAAGAAGCCCCAAATTTTCGGACCTAGGGTTTGAAATTCGAGCAAGCAAATGTAGTTTTCTTCCAAATCTCTACCCAAAATCAGAAAGCTTGTGAAATTTTAGTCAAGTTTGACTCAAAAATCACTTGATTTGGGGAAGATATGAAGAAGATATGGAGAATTGAAGGTTATGGTGATTTTAGGGTTCTAGAGAAGAAGGGTGAAGAAGAAAGATGATGAAAGACAATTTGTGGTTGGGGAATGATGGAACGATCGTATGGATAGGGAGGTTACAAGTTTCTTTAATGAGTTTTATTAATATTAAATTTGGATTTTATTATTATATTTTTTTTATAAAACTGCCGACACAAACCCCCCAATCGCCCAGCTCAGCGCCGTAGCCTACGGCGCCTGCCGTAGGTTACGGTGGCCTCAGTTCCAAAAAAATTCGATGTAAGACAGTTCCTTATCGACGTAATGAAAAAATTTTGTTCATGGGTCACCGTAAGCTACGCCACCTGTTGTAGCTTACGGCGACATCTGGGCGATTTTGGCTGGCCATTTTTTAAAACTTGCAAAATTTTATATGTTGATTTTCGTTTTTTTAGCTTTTATTATTTTTATGGTTTTATGATTTTTTTCAAAAACGTGCAAAATTATAACCCTACCCCCCTTTAAAAACCCATGTTGTCCTCAGCACTATGTTAGAGCAATTCACACGAATTTCCCCACACTTGTTTCGAACACAAGTTTTAAACGGAGACGGTATTTATTTAAAAACAAACAAACTAAACTAAACTAAGTATGTACTCTACCAAACCTGGGCCTCTTTCAATCTTCCTTGTCATCCAATGGGCGTAGAATGTAACCCACTTTGTCGAGCTCGAGATTGTTGATGTCGTTGCCTTCCAAGTACGGTTTAAGCCGATGCCCATTCACCGTTTGTTGCTTGTTGGTTTGCACATCTTGAATATCAACATCACCAAATCTTCCCACTCTCCGGATGACATAGGGACCCATCCATTTACTCTTGAGTTTACCCGCAAACATCTTCAGCCGCGAATTGTACAACCACACTTTTTGACCCACTTCAAAGGTCTTCTTTCTTAGGTTTGCATCATGGACCTTCTTAAGTTTGTCTTTATATGCGGATGCACATTCGTATGCTTCGTCTCGAATTTCCTCAATTTCACTTAATTGAAGCTTTCTCACTCGACCCGCTTCGTCATAATCCGCATTCACCATTTTGATTGCCCAATGTGCTCGATGTGCAAGCTCCATTGTTAAGTGACATCCCTTTCCATACACCATCCGGTAAGGAGTAGTACCAATTGGAGTTTTGTAGGCCGTCCGATATGCCCACAACGCATCGTCAAGTTTACTTGACCAATCTTTCCTATCCGTTTGAACCGTCTTCTTGAGAATTTCTTTAATTTGACGGTTGGACACTTCAACTTGTCCACTTGTTTGCGGATGATACGGTGTAGCAACTCGGTGGTTCACGTTGTATCTTTTCAACAATTTCTCAAAATTAAAATTTTTAAAGTGTGAACCACCATCACTAATTATTACCCTTGGAACACCGAAACGAGCAAATATGTTTGATTGCACGAACTTGCACACAACGGAGTGGTCATTGGTTCTTGTAGCGATAGCTTCAATCCATTTCGATACATAATCCACTACAACCAATATGTACAAAAACCCATTTGAATTTGGAAAAGGACCCATGAAGTCTATTCCCCAAACATCAAACACCTCGACCACCAAGATTGGTTGTAAAGGCATTTCATCCCGCTTCGAAATGCTTCCCGCTTTTTGACAATTTACACAATTTCAAGCAAACTCACAAGCATCCTTAAAGATTGTAGGCCAATAAAACCCACATGAAAACAACCGATATCCCGTTTTGTTCCCACTAAAATGACCTCCACATGCCGATGAATGAGCATGGGTCAAAATCTCTAACACTTCGGTCTCGGGAACACATCTTCTTATCACTTGATCGAGTCCAATCTTAAAAAGATCCGGTTCATCCCATATGTATTGCTTGACTTGGCTCAAAAATTGTTGTCTTTGTTTCTTGGTCCAGTGACTTGGAATTGCACCCTTGGCTAAATAATTGACATAGTGGGCATACCAAGGTGCAACAAAAGTAGAGACGGCCAACAATTGCTCATCGAGGAACCGTTCATTGATTTCACTCGGATCATCAACACCTTCTAATGGAATTCGGGACAAGTGATCCGCCACAACATTTTCACCACCCTTCTTGTCCCGAATTTCTAAATCGAACTCTTGCAATAAAAGCACCCAACGAATCAACCAGGGCTTTGCATCCTTCTTTTCCATCAAATATCGGACCGCACTATGATCCGAATACACGATCACCTTGTTCCCCCAAATGTAAGATCTAAACTTGTCCAAGGCATACACCACCGCTAATAATTCTTTTTCGGTTGTGGTGTAATTCAGTTGTGCCTCGGACAAAGTTTTACTTGCATAATAAATTACCACCGGCTTCTTATCAACTCTTTGACCCAAAACCGCTCCAATGGTCATGTCTCTAGCATCACACATAATTTCAAACGGCTTCGACCAATCTGGTGGTTGCAAGATAGGAGCTTTCACCAACTGTTCCTTCAAAACATTAAACACTTGCAAACATTCGTTAGTAAAATCAAAAGGGACATCTTTCAACAACAAATTACATAAAGGTTTTGTAATTACACTAAAACCTTTAATAAACCTTCTATAGAAACCCGCATATCCCAAAAATGATCTCACCCCCTTAACATTCTTTGGTGGAGGTAGAGATGAAATTACCCGAATCTTTGCTTTATCTACCTCCATCCCCCGATCCGATATCACATGACCCAACACAATACCCTCTTGAACCATAAAGTGACTTTTTTCCCAAGTTTGTCTCAACACACCTTTTTAAAACTTATTCTAACTCATCAAGACAAGTCTCAAAACTTGGGCCAAAGATGGAAAAATCATCCATAAACACTTCAAGAGATTCCCCGACCATGTCCGAAAATAAACTCATCATACATCGTTGGAAAGTGGTCGGGGCGTTACATAGTCCAAACGGCATTGGCCGAAAAGCAAATGTACCATATGGACATGTAAATGTGGTTTTGTGTTGGTCGTCCGGGTGAATAGCGATTTGGTTATAACCCGAATACCCATCCAAAAAACAATAATATTTTTGACCCGAAAGTTTTTCAATTATTTGGTCAATGAAGGGTAACGGGAAATGGTCCTTAGAGGTAGCGGCTTTTAATTTTCTATAATCAATGCAAACTCGCCACCCGGTGACTGGTCGGGTGGCAATTTGCTCGCCTTGTTCATCTTTTATTACCTGGATGCCGGCCTTTTTAGGCACTACCTAAGTCAGAATTACCCACGCACTGTCCGAAATGGGATAAATAATCCCCGTATCCAACCACTTTATAACTTCCTTCTTTACCACCTCTCTCAAATTCGGGTTCAACCTTCTTTGGGTTTCACGGGTTGGCTTTGCATCTTCATTTGTGATGATTTTGTGCATGACAATGGATAGACTAATACCTTTCAAGTCGGCTATCGTCCATCCAATTGCCGCCTATGAGCCTTTAACACCCGCAACAAATCCTCCTCTTGAGCTACCTCCAAGTTAGAAGCAATGATCACCGGTAAGGTGTCATTCTCCCCCAAAAATGCATATTTCAAGTGTTTTGGCAGCTCCTTCAACTCCACATTTGGTGGACATTCTAGAGAAGGCTTTGTACCCGAATCGATTCCCACCGGTAAATTTTCCATTTGGTGGGTCCATGGCGGTCTTCCTTCCTTGACCGCTAGAGCCTCTTGCTCCTTCTCTTCCATCTCCAATGCACATGCGTGAACCTGCAAAGAAACATCACACATACACGATTCCAAAATCTCTTCTTCGTATTCATGCGGGTCGCACCCATCGATGAAATCTGCTAGAAAACACTCATCACCACCAAAATTATTAGCACCGTTAGTAAAAACATTTAACCTCATTTTTCTATTACCGAATGTCATGTCGACCGTACCATATCGACAATCAATTATGGCATGAGCGGTGTTTAAAAATGGCCAACCCAAAATAACATTTTGTTGTTGAATTGGGTCCGCAGACGAGTAATCTAACACAAGAAAATCAACAGGATAATAAAATTCATCAACTTTTACTATAACATCCCGCACTATACCCCGACGAACTTTATGAGACAAATCCGCTAATACCACCGTTGTCTCGACCCGTTTCAATGGACCAAAATCATATTGGTCATATAACCCCCCCAGTAGAATACTCACTCCGGCCCCAAGATCTAGTAACGCCCTTGCAGTTTGAAAATTCCCAACTTGAATATTAATAAGGGGCGTTCCCAGATCTTGTAGCTTAGGAGGAAGATCTCCTTTCAAAACTGTACTTACCCGCTCAGTCAAATCAACCAATTTAGGCACTTTTTGTTGCCTCTTTTGAGTACACAATTCTTTTAAAAACTTGGCATAAGCGGATACTTGCTTGATTGCTTCAAGTAAAGGAAGATTAATCTTAACTTGCTTAAAAACCTCCCACATCTCTTCCTTTTGAGGACCCGTTTTGAAATAAAATTCTTTTTACCCGGATCTAACAAAGCCGAGGGAAATGGTACTTGACTAGATCCCTCTTCCTCATTTTCATCTTTTATTTCTTCATTATTTACGGGTTTTTCAAAATTTGGTTTTTAGAAGAAATATTAGGTGTTTCATTTTCTTCCTCACTTTCTTGACCCGTTATATCCTCGACCACCCCATCAACCAAATCTGGTGAAGGATTGGTTTTGTACTCTTTCCCACTTCTCAAAACACTTACATGATTAATATTAATATTATTACCACGAGAAGAATTATGGGAAGTATTTACCTTAGTGTCGCTTGGTAATTGACCTTTACCTTTTTTCAAATCCGCCACTTCGGTTGCGAGTTGACCCATTTGGGTGGTCAAAGTTTGAATAGCTTTATCACGGATCTCATCCTTTTGCATGCGAGCATCATCCATTTGGTATCTCTTTTGCATTTCCGCTTGCATTGTCTTCAACATTTCCATCATTTCATTTCCACCCGAAGACCCCCTTGCTCTTGACCCGTTTGATATTGCCTTTGAAACCCTTGGTTGTTCCCACCTCAATATCCACCTTGATTATTAAAAGGTTGGCGCGGAACAAAGTTACCTTGACTTCCTTGAAAATTCGGGTTGGCTTGGTTTGAGGGATTTCCATATCTAAAGTTTGGGTGGTTTCTTAAGCCGGGGTAGTAAGTATTGGAGTTCATGTGTAACACCTCGAAAATTTGTGTTCAATAGAATAACGACACGTGTCATGTAAGACAAAAGTGTTATAAACCCGGATCCAATTAAAGATGTATGGCAGGATTTAAAAGTGTCGTCATGTTAAATTTATACCTCTGAATGACCTCATTATGAATCCAAAGACCCTAATATGAATAATAAACATCTGGTATACATTCAAATCCGGTGATTTCTAGTAATAATTGATTCGTATTTGCAAGAGTGGAATCCTACGAAGAAATGCACGACAAACCTTCGTTTATGGCTTTCGTTAAAGTCCAAGGCAACTTTAGAACATTTCATGGTGGTCTTAACTGTTTAGGACCTGTTCAAGAGGCCCCCCTACTGAAAATAGTGGCCCAATTTCGTATTACATGGTTGCCTGTTCGGAGCTTGAAAGGCCAACAAATTTTTGCCTTCTGGAACAAGCTTACGGACCGTAAAGGTCAAGCCTTACGGTCCGTAAGGCATGCACAGCGACCAGAATGTTGACAGTTGGCTGTTTTGAGCATGTAACCGACTTAGAAGGATATTTTCCACTTCCATGCGCGACCCCTACTGATTTTTAGGCTTAGGGGCACTTGTAAATGATCTGGGAACAATGCTAGACTTGTGTGGCATGATCATGAGCAACCAAATTCACTATAAAAGGCCCTCATGTGGCAACATTTTGATCACACCTTCCATCTGCATTTGTGGAGCTTCCTGGAGCATAAGATCAGTCCCCAAGCATCTCTAATCGTGCATTAGACCTTGGTAAGTAACCTTGATCTTCCTTAGTTGAGTTTTACTTAGTTATTAGCTTAAAAGTCAAACCGTCATAATTAACGTTTGACTTAGCGATTAATCATTAATGGTCCAGTGATTAGTCGAATTGAAGGTAGTTATAAGTTGGTAATTATGTGGGCATTAAACCCTTAAAAGGGCACCCTCTGATTCCCGCTCTAACTAGATCAAATGTCGGGTCAAAGTTGTTTATAAAAAGTCAACAGAAACTTAATTTGCGAATTAAAATGTAATTAGCAATGTAGAAGGCATGTAACCTATTTTATCACTCATAAAACTTGGTAATAAGTATAAGAACTGGTCTAAGCTTGTTTGATCCGACAATTTTCTGTTTAGACCCTGTTCGGAACCGAAAGTCGCAAAACTTTGACTTTTGCTTTGACTTCAGTTCTGACCCGATTTAGTATGATTTGGAAATGCCTTAGAGCTTCCTTAGGACCAGGTTACATGATAGTATAACCCTCTGTGGTTGGTTCGTTGATTGTACGATTCATTTACATATTTCCGTTAATTGCTTAATGTTGACCAATATGCCCTTTTGACCATAAAACGAGAATTTTGGATATGTGAGAGGACAATAATCTTTATTACTGATTTATAAACATGTCCCTAAATTTTCACATCAGTTTGAGGTCTAGATTAGGAATTATGCTCAATGACGTAATTAGAACGTTTTTTAGTAATTTAACGGCGTCATTAGCATAAAGCCTATCTAAACCCAATTTTTGACACCAAACCTTTTACCCACTGATGTAATATAATATTTTGGGATTTTTGAAGATTTTTGATTATTTTTAACCTGCTCATAACCTAAGGTTATGGCGTTGACTCGGTAAATACCGATTATACCCTTTTTGTGTATAAAATGAGTTTTACATAGTATTTTGACACCAATCCAATTGCTACTGATTTTATATAATAAATGTAGTATTTTTAACTTCCAGTAACTTTAATAACATTATACATTGCAAGAATAATGATATTAAAGTTACTGGAAGTTCAGAACCTTAACCAGTATTGTTTTGTCTTTTCAAAATTCATGTTTCAACTCTCGCAAGTTTCCTCTAAATAAATTTCGGGATGAAATTTCCTAAAGTAGGGGAGACTGTGACACCTGGGTCACTGTGATCATCAAACAAATACCAAACCAATGAAATATTGTATTTCATACTTGGGATTTGTACAAATATGTGTATCATTTGCACATATCAATTTTTGTTCGATTTCAAGCTTTAAATCACTTTCTGGAAGGTTATACGCGCACTGATGCGTAAATATAACCATTTTAATGCAACGAACACTCCAGAATACTGAAATAGGCTTAACATACCTTAAATAACCTTTACATAACTTAGAAATAAGTTTTGAAGGCTTTGGTATGGCAAAATCAAGTTAAATCGCTTACGGGGACTAAAGTTGACAAATTGCGAAAGTATGCCAATTTGAACTGTAACAGACATTCCGGATCATGGCCATAAGTTAAAAATACCATAAATATCCTTTACATAGCTTAGAAATAGGCTTTGAGGGGATCGGTGTGCTAAAATAAACTTTTGGGTCATTCAGGGACTAAAAGCGTCAAAAAGTGCACAAGTTTGCACTTTCGCGCATACCTTACGTTCTGAATACATCCGGACATCCAAAAATTTATGTAAGCACTAAAATATTTTATATTAGTGCTTGGCATAAGAAAAATCAATTCGTCGCGCAATTTGGATCGTTTTTCGCGCTTATGCGCATTCCGTCGTAATTAACCGAACAACGCAACCGTACGGCCAAACGAACCGACATCCGAGATGTTTTCAAGCATATTTCATGTTCCCTATGTCTTAACATCATTGTGGAGCTTGAAATTGGGATTGACGGGTGTTAGAAGTGCCGTTACGCAACGAAACAAGGTGCAGGGACTGAAACTGTAATTCTGCCAAAGTTAATGGCTTACGGACCGTAAGCCATCACCCTTACGGTCCGTAAGGGGTCCCCAGATCTGCAGAATTTGTTTAAACAGCTGTTAACAGCTGTTACCCCCTCCTAATCCCTTTGTACTTGCCTCTTCAGTATAATGAGGGGCCAATTCAGTGTTCCATGGGTATTTCAACAAGTGTATGGATGAGATTGAAGCACGTTATTCGATAAACGATCCTAATGGTTCTACCACATCTATAAATACCCACCAACATCACTTGCAAAAACCCACAAATCTGATCTAAAAGCTCTAAGTTGGAGACATTGCTTCATACCTGAGCTATTCGATCAAGATTTACTAGCGGGGACCCTTTGTAAGTGTTCCTTCATTCTCTTTATTCGTTTAGCGTTAAAAGTCAAACTTTTTTTGACTTTCTGCGTTGACCAGTTTATGGTCAATGCGAAGTTCGTTTGAACTTCATAACGTGAGCGTAATCACGATGGTTATAGTCCCTAGTGACTATACCTACTGATTACCACGTTATCTAGGCTCAGTGACGAGTCGTAGTTTCGGCCAAAATGCGCATTTACGCGTGTTTTGTAACCAAACTACTCTTAGGTATCAAAACCATTTGTTTTGATACCAAACCTGTTTTCTAAACTTAGTTAAGCATGTTTTAACATGCTTAGCTCATCACTTTTAGTTTAGTGCTTATATAGGGTCGTATGGTAAGCGATCTAAACAATCGCTTATACTTTCGAACCCGACCCGTTTGGTCGATCATTAGGATCCGACCAAACACATTGGGTGACCATAGTTGTATAGGGAATAACCTTCCGAGGTTATACCTTATGGTCACATCGTTTGAGTAGTTGTATGATAGGTAGTATATATGCCTTAGGTAAATTACCAAAATGCCCTTTGAACGCAAAAAATCATTTTAAGCATATGTAACATAACTTTTGGTATCTAAACTGATTTGATAACAATATTAGACATGTTAAGGCATATTTTACTTATCATAGTACTAGTTAGGCTTTCCGAACGCGTTTCACGCGAACGACGCGTTAAAGTAGCATAAGCTACCTAAACGGGTCGTAATGGGTCGTAAGCACTTAGGTTAGGTTTCATTGTAGTATGTAGGCTTTGTTAAAACCATATTACATGAGTCCCCATACTCATTTGGTTTACAAGCCCTCATTCTATCCGATCCTCCAGTATAGGTCCGGTATATTAACATAGTTACCTATATTAGGTACCGTTTGATTTCCGTGATCTCTAGCATTGTTTGGTTGTTACTCAAGGACTACTAAGCAATCTCAAGTGAGTACATAGACCCCTCTTTTACTGTTTTCCAAACATTTTGGGGTGAAACACATGTGCCTACTTGTTACTTTCATGTTTTCCTGCTTTCACATCATATACTTGCTATGTTCATTAGTACATTTATAGTACATGATTTCATTGTGTTTTGCTATGTATGCCCATTGTGTGCATACTTAGTACATCGTTTTACATTACATTTCATGCTATGTATGCCCATTGTGTGCATACTTAGTACATCGCTTTACATTACATTTCATGCTATGTATGCCCATTGTGCGCATACTTAGTACATTGTTTTACATTACATTTCATGCTATGTATGCCCATTGTGTGCATACTTAGTACATTGTTTTACATTACATTTCATGCTATGTATGCCCATTGTGCGCATACTTAGTACATTGTTTTACATTACATTTTATGCTATGTATGTCCATTGTGTGCATACTCAGTACATTTGCTATTCATCACATGCTTACATTTTGGTATGACATTTGGTTTGTTTAAATGGGACAATGTACATTCATTAACACCCATCATGCCGCTCGGTAGTAGGTAGTGGTATCATAGGACTTGACAACTCCCATTCCTGAAATCCCGGGTTTGTTTGGACGTAAGGAATGTCCGACTCCGAATACATTTCTAGGTGGACCTTAGACTTTGTGCTAGGATTTATTCTACAGTCGCAAGGCTTGGATGTATGAATTTTTACAATACCGCATAGATGTTTATATCAGTATAGCATGCATTTGTTCCACAAAACATAACTTTGATTTAAACCATGTTTTACTTCAATACCTTGTTTTTGTGCATTTTTACATATGGATGAGTTGATATATTTCACTTACCATACATGATATTTTGGATACACATTTCATGATTTACATTAGACATAAACATTTTGACATTGATATACAAAATTCATGATTTACATTAGACATAGACATTAGACATGGTTTTCACACAAACATTTTGACATTTGATTATACATAAACATTTTACTTTGGTGGTTTGGTTTGAGTAAGTGATTTAAGTAACGAGGCGTGTGTAATATGATACAAGCATGGTGGATACGCCGCTGGTACTTCCTATATATAAGTGCTTGTATGGTATTACATATCGTAGCGTTATTTGAATCATTTCGATTTAGACATATAACATTTTATACAAATAACATACTTTTCGCAATACATTGTTTTACAAACAACTTATCTAATACAAACTCATTTTACTTGGTTATTTACTTAACCATGTATTATTCTTTTATACATATATATCATTTGGTTTATTTATCACTTTTCAAATGATTTACAAGACAAAGCAAATTACAAGGTTCATGACTAAACATTTTCTCAAACATAAGTCATGAATTCTATTTTCACAAAACCTATGTATCTCACAGGCATTTTTATGCTGACGTACCTATTTTCACATGTGTTTCAGGATATGATGCATAGGATTTATCAAGATACACTTAGGCGGGCTTGGGCCTTAGTAACAATAAAAGATGCAAGACTAGTTATTTATTTGATTGTCAAGACATTGTAACTCTTTTAATCAATAAAACAATATCTCAATTTCCATATGTTATGAAACAATGATTCTGTTACAACACTCCCCGATGTTTCCGCCATGTTTTGTTGTTTTACGTGGTCGGGGTGTGATAGAAAAGTTGGTATCAGAGCTCATGGTTATAGGGAATTAGGTTATTAGTAATACTTTGACCTAGTTTATAACCTTCCTAGGACCCTAACGCGAGTTTACTTGCGTTTAGTCATAAAACAATACTGTCACCTATCCTTAGGCGACAACCACAACAAGAACACAAATTTCAAAACCGCTTTGAAAACTAATCATCTGTTCTAGGATGATTGATTACTAGGTTTTGAACCCTCTGTTGTAAGGTTTTGAACCCCTTTGAATTCAAAATCTCGTCAAAGTTTGGGTCTTATAATGTGAACACGTGCAAACTGGAAGAGTGAATGCATGTACCCTGAGTTTTCTGTCGAAGGCTAGAGTGTTCATACAAATCCGCAGTATCGGACCAGTCACTCTTACTTGGGAACTCTTGGGGTGAGTGTTCACTTATAGGCGAGCATGTCTTCAGTGATACATTAATATGATCCGTTTACTTTGATTTGTCACCGTCTCATTTGTTTGCCTTAGGTAACAAACAAATGATCGCAAATTCTTATGCATTGCCATTCTGTATTGTTTATCCGATGACGTTTCACTTGTTTCTTCCTATGTCTTTCATTTTCTTCTAGAATGTCTCTTCCTCCCAGCAACGGTCAAATGTCCGAGCAAACAGGCAAATTTGCCCAGCAAATATGCGAAGTGATTCTGAAGACTGTGGATTTAGGCATTGCCATGTCTCGTCTCAACAATGAAGCCTCTCATCTCAATAATGAAGCCACTCAAGAGCCACCAAAGGAAGCAGAAGTCAAGCCAGCACCAAAATCAAGGAAGCGTAAGGCTTCCAGGAAACCCGCAGCAGTTACACCTAATCAAGCGGGACCTAGCCAAGTGACAGCACTACCAGCCAGAAAGCCATACAACGGAACTGCACCCTTGTGCAACCAATGTAGCCTTCATCATCAGGCTAGTGTAAAGTGCCACAAATGCCAAATTTGTGGACTTATAAGTCATACGGCAAGGGTTTGCCCAACTACAGCAGTACCAAATCAAGCAGGACCCATCCGGGTGGCAACACAACCTGCTAAGAAGCAATACAAGGGAACGGCACCAATATGCGACAAATGTAATGGGCATCACCAAGCTCACTTACAGTGTCGTCTATGTGTATCATGTGGACGAGTTGGTCACCTGGCAAGTGCTTGTCGACGTAACCCGAACCAAGGTGGTCCAAACCAACCACAAGCCAACTCTGCTCAAGCTCGTTTCTCACCAGGGTCTTGCTACAACTGTGGCGAGATGGGCCATTTCCTAAGGGATTGGCCAAAGCTTGCTAATGCAAATCCAACCCACGGATGAGCAGTTGGCTGACTAGAAGATGTTGCTGTCTTATGCTTTTATTCTTCTGTTTTCTTGTAATGTGAAACAATCTGTTTTGTTTATAAATAAATTATTGTTCACAATTCTGATATACGAGTGTAGTTACATGTGTGTGTATGACTTTTCCTGTGATACCTACATCAAGGAACTATATTCCTTACAAACTACTCTTGCGAATTTTCCCATTCTTGCATTTGCTCATGATTCCCTTGGAAAAATTCTAAGTACTCGTTTCACTCTAAGAAACAAAGTACAGAAAATAAAGTGACATTATGAGTAATCGTGCTTTTGCACATCTGTACCTTTGAATCCTTGGTTAGATAACCAAGGATATTTTCAAATCTCATACCCATTACGTTCTGAGTTTTTTTTCAACATGCATAACATAAGTTTTCAAAACAACCTACATGATTTCAAAACATTCTATATATAGTTCGAAAACATTTTAATATAGTGTATTTACTTAACATAACAAATGCACAAAGCTTTGTCTGTATTTTCAAAAACAACCTTCATGATTTCAAAATGTCTCATATAGCCTGAAAACAATATTAATACAATATATTTTCTTATTAAGTGCATGATTTCAAAAGCATCATTCATGTTTTCCAAAAACCTTATACATAATTTCAAAATTCATCTCGCATGATTTTAAAACATTTTTATAAATATACTTACCTAGTACACCTACTTTATGATTTCAAAAGTATTATATATAAGGTTTCAAAAACATTGAAAACATTTTTTTTAAAAAGAAACCCCATACATAGTTTTCAAAATATTTTCCTCATACATTGACTTAACTTTCAAATTCTGCTTCATATGTCACCTTGGCATATCTAGCATCTCAACTTCATAAGCATTTTTACTTCATGTTTTGACTTAAGCACGTCCAGTGCAAGGTTTCAAAACATCTTCAACTTCTAAAATCCATATGGGATCTTTTTATCTCCACAATTAGACCTTTGTGGATGATTATCATACAAATCGGAATCCTTAATTGGATTCCTTGTGCACCTAAATTCGAACATTTCGGTTCATTATAATCGAAATCGAATTTTCTCTTTAAAAGATCTTTCTATCTTCATAATTAGATTCTTGCTAATGTTTAAAGTACCAAATGAAATCCACGAGATGGATTCCTAGTGTGCCTTAAATACATGTATGCAATTAATAAAACAAATTAACAAATTTCTAAATAAACAATTTTGTGGTTATGTGACTATGTGTTTATACATCTTGTGTTTTCTTTTATGCATTTTTTTTGTGTGTTTTTTCATACTCTGGATATTCGTTATCCAACTCCTCGCGGAATCTTTCATATTTTCATATGAGGGAATTCGTAGTAGGATATCCAATGGTACTACCTTAAATCCTAAATGGGCTTCTATGTAATAGTTAAGACCCTTGGATTATATAGTACTATTCCATGATTCATAAGAGACCCTTTTAATGGTCTAGTTCAAAAGATTGATTCAAAAATCTGGTTAAGAATGACATGTGATGATATAAGCTGAAAAGACTCCTTGGTTGTGTATTAAAATCATTTATTGATTTAATAAAAGGGACCATATGGTGGTCTAGTCACATTCATCACAGGATTTGTTCATTTGGTTTTCCCCTACACATTATAAAATAGACTGTGTGGACTATGCAAGGAATTGTGTAATTATGGACGCGAACGTAATTATAAAATTCAGTGCACAGAAACCCAGTAAAACTTATTATGTGTAAGAACCGATAGTGACCACAATAACAAAATGTGAACGATGTAATGGAGGTACGGTGGACGCACCAATAACACTTTATGTACTTGTATATAAGTGTCCCTCATACATTGCAAGCATAATGTTATTAAAGTTACTGTAAGTTCAGAACCTTAACCAGTATTGTTTTGTCTTTTCAAAATTCATGTTTCAAGCTCTCGCAAGTTTCCTCTAAATAAATTTCGGGATGAAATTTCCTAAAGTAGGGGAGACTGTGACACCTGGGTCACTGCGACCATCAAACAAATACCAAACCAATGAAATATTGTATTTCATACTTGGGATTTGTACAAATATGTGTATCATTTGCACATATCAATTTTTGTTCGATTTCAAGCTTTAAATCACTTTCTAGAAGGTTATACGCGCACTGATGCGTAAATATAACCATTTTAATGCAACGAACACTCCGGAATAGTGAAATAGGCTTAACATACCTTAAATAACCTTTACATAACTTAGAAATAAGTTTTGAAGGCTTTGGTATGGCAAAATCAAGTTAAATCGCTTATAGGGACTAAAGTTGACAAACTGCGAAAGTATGCCAATTTGAACTGTAACAGACATTCCGGATCATGGCCATAAGTTAAACATACCCTAAATATCCTTTACATAGCTTAGAAATAGGCTTTGAGGGGATCGGTGTGCTAAAATAAACTTTTGGGTCATTCAGGGACTAAAAGCGTCAAAAAGTGCACAAGTTTGCACTTTCGCGCATAACTTACGTTCTGAATACATCCGGACATCCAAAAATTTATGTAAGCACTAAAATATTTTATTTTAGTGTTTGGCATAAGAAAAATCTATTCGTCGCGCAATTTGGATCGTTTTTCGCGCTTATGCGCATTCCGTCGTAATTAACCGAACAACGCAACCGTACGGCCAAACGAACCGACATCCGAGATGTTTTCAAGCATATTTCATGTTCCCTATGTCTTAACATCATTGTGGAGCTTGAAATTGGGATTGACGGGTGTTAGAAGTGCCGTTACGCAACGAAACAAGGTGCAGGGACTGAAACTGTAATTCTGCCAAAGTTAATGGCTTACGAACCATAAGCCATCACCCTTACGGTCCGTAAGGGGTCCCCAGATCTGCAGAATCTGTTTAAATAGTTGTTACCCCCTCCTAATCCCTTTGCAGTTGCCTCTTCAGTATAATGAGGGGCCAATTCAGTGTTCCATGGGTATTTCAACAAGTGTATGGATGAGATTGAAGCACGTTATTCGATAAACGATCCTAACGGTTCTACCACATCTATAAATACCCACCAACATCACTTGCAAAAACCCACAAATCTGATCTAAAAGCTCTAAGTTGGAGACATTGCTTCATACCTGAGCTATTCGATCAAGATTTACTAGCGGGGACCCTTTGTAAGTGTTCCTTCATTCTCTTTATTCGTTTAGCGTTAAAAGTCAAACTTTGTTTGACTTTCTGCGTTGACCAGTTTATGGTCAATGCGAAGTTCATTTGAACTTCATAACGTGAGCGTAATCACGATGGTTATAGTCCCTAGTGACTATACCTACTGATTACCACGTTATCTAGGCTCAGTGACGAGTCGTAGTTTCGGCCAAAATGCGCATTTACGCGTGTTTTGTAACCAAAATACTCTTAGGTATCAAAACCATTTGTTTTGATACCAAACCTATTTTCTAAACTTAGTTAAGCATGTTTTAACATGCTTAGCTCGTCACTTTTAGTTTAGTGCTTATATAGGGTCGTAAGGTAAGCGATCTAAACAATCGCTTATACTTTCGAACCCGACCCGTTTGGTCGATCATTAGGATCTGACCAAACACATTGGGTGACCATAGTTGTATAGGGAATAACCTTTCGACGTTATACCTTATGGTCACATCGTTTGAGTAGTTGTATGATAGGTAGTATATATGCCTTAGGTAAATTACCAAAATGCCCTTTGAACGCAAAAATCATTTTAACCATATGTAACATAAATTTTGGTATCTAAACTGATTTGATAACAATATTAGACATGTTAAGGCATATTTTACTTATCATAGGACTAGTTAGGCATTCCGAACGCGTTTCACGCGAACGACGCGTTAAAGTAGCATAAGCTACCTAAACGGGTCGTAAGCACTTAGGTTAGGTTTCATTGTAGTATGTAGGCTTTGTTAAAACCATATTACATGAGTCCCCATACTCATTTGGTTTACGAGCCCTCATTCTATCCGATCCTCCGGTATAGGTCCGGTATATTAACATAGTTACCTATATTAGGTACCGTTTGATTTCCGTGATCTCTAGCATTGTTTGGTTGTTACTCAAGGACTACTAAGAAATCTCAAGTGAGTACATAGACCCCTCTTTTACTATTTTCCAAACATTTTGGGGTGAAACACATGTGCCTACTTGTTACTTTCATGTTTTCCTGCTTTCACATCATATACTTGCTATGTTCATTAGTACATTTATAGTACATGATTTCATTGTGTTTTGCTATGTATGCCCATTGTGTGCATACTTAGTACATCGTTTTACATTACATTTCATGCTATGTATGCCCATTGTGTGCATACTTAGTACATCGCTTTACATTACATTTCATGCTATGTATGCCCATTGTGCGCATACTTAGTACATTGTTTTACATTACATTTCATGCTATGTATGCCCATTGTGTGCATACTTAGTACATCGCTTTACATTACATTACATTTCATGCTATGTATACCCATTGTGCGCATACTTTGTACATTGTTTTACATTACATTTTATGCTATGTATGTCCATTGTGTGCATACTCGGTACATTTGCTATTCATCACATGCTTACATTTTGGTATGACATTTGGTTTGTTTAAATGGGACAATGTACATTCATTAACACTGATCATGCCGCTCGGTAGTAGGTAGTGGTACCATAGGACTTGACAACTCCCGTTCCTGAAATCCCGGGTTTGTTTGGACGTAAGGAATGACCGAATCCGAATACATTTCTAGGTGGACCTTAGACTTTGTGCTAGGGTTTATTCTACAGTCGCAAGGCTTGGATGTATGAATTTTTACAATACCGCATAGATGTTTATATCAGTATAGCATGCATTTGTTCCATAAAACATAACTTTGATTTAAACCATGTTTTACTTCAATACCTTGTTTTTGTGCATTTTTACATATGGATGAGTTGATATATTTCACTTACCATACATGATATTTTGGATACACATTTCATGATTTACATTAGATATAAACATTTTGACATTGATATACAAAATTCATGATTTACATTAGACATAGACATTAGACATGGTTTTCACACAAACATTTTGACATTTGATTATACATAAACATTTTACTTTGGTGGTTTGGTTTGAGTAAGTGATTTAAGTAACGAGGCGTGTGTAATATGATACAAGCATGGTGGATACGCCGCTGGTACTTCCTATATATAAGTGCTTGTATGGTATTACATATCGTAGCGTTATTTGAATCATTTCGATTTAGACATATAACATTTTATACAAATAACATACTTTTCGCAATACATTGTTTTACAAACAACTTATCTAATACAAACTCATTTTACTTGGTTATTTACTTAACCATGTATTATTCTTTTATACATATATATCATTTGGTTTATTTATCACTTTTCAAATGATTTACAAGACAAAGCAAATTACAAGGTTCATGACTAAACATTTTCTCAAACATAAGTCATGAATTCTATTTTCACAAAACCTATGTATCTCACAGGCATTTTTATGCTGACGTACCTATTTTCACATGTGTTTCAGGATATGATGCATAGGATTTATCAAGATACACTTAGGCGGACTTAGGCCTTAGTGACAATAAAAGATGCAAGACTAGTTATTTATTTGATTGTCAAGACATTGTAACTCTTTTAATCAATAAAACAATATCTCAATTTCCATGTGTTATGAAACAATGATTCTGTTACAACACTCCCCGACGTTTCCGCTACGTTTTGTTGATTTACGTGGTCGGGGTGTGACATTATAAACCTTCGTTCCAGAATAGGAGACCCAGTAAAAGCTACAAGCACTTGCTAATTGTGATCGATACTTGCAAAAGTAAATACTTTTAACTTATTTTCCCTTATACGGGCTTGGGGTACGGTATATAAAATACCGCTTGGTCCGGCATTGAATCTTTAATCGAATAGAGGTTAAATCATTGATATGCTCCGTTTTGAAATGTTTTGTTTGCTTAAAGCCTTTGGGGGGTTAATGATCATGTCCCGGATATCCTTGGCATCATCTTACGAGATGGCCACGACCTGAGCACAGGGTGTAGGCGTACACCCGTCAGTGCATAAATAAATAATGTGGTGTGTCTATTGATCTTTAACCCGGTCTATGGATCGGGCTACTGAACGCATAAGGAGCATGTAATTCTTTTACAAGTATTATATTCAAATAATTATCCCAAGTTATAAAAAGTTTGTGCCACGTGCATTCAAATCAATTTTCTAAACCTTTTCAAAATGAGTCGGTTGAATGTATTTACCAGTGTAAACTGACGTATTTTCCCAAAAAGGTTAAGTGCAGGTACTACGCGAACTAGGTTGGCTTTCTCCTAGCGTCCACAATAAGTCTCGCAAGCTTGGATGTCAAAACTGTTGAACAATGTTTCCTATTTATTTTTGATCCACCTGTGGATTATTTTCAACTGTTTGTGATACTTGATATTACAATTATATTCGGTTGAAATATATCTATCTTTTGCTTCCGCTGTGCATATTAAATATTGTGTTGTTTGACTGTAATGTTACCAACCACGTCACGATACTCCCCACCGGGCCCACCGGTAACACGTGGAAATATCGGGGTGTGACAGGTTGGTATCAGAGCCAACATTGAGTGAATTAAACACTAGCCTTTTGTGTTTAATCTCAATGACACAATTGCACATTCCTAAATTTTCGAGTCTAGACAAAGAACATAGGAATAATCCAAATTGTTTTAAATTTTTACTTTGTCCTTTATATATTTCTTTGTTGTATCTTTTATTTTTTTACAGGAAATATGCCACCAAGAATTAGAAGAGGAGGACGAGGTAAGGGGCCGGTGAGCACCCCCAACGATCACGAAGCCGGGCCTTCGCACCGGCGAACTCCATCTACCACTATGAGTGCCGATCCTCAGGGAAACTGGAGGAACCATCTGGAGCCCGCTAGACGGTCTGTCTTGCACAGCTCAACGCCTCCCTACCGCCACTCTTTTGGGCCGCACTCGGAAAACGAGCCCGAAGACTCCCGTCATTCCTTCTTACCATTGCAGCGATCTGCCTCGCACCGTTCCTTTGGCGACCCTACTCCTGTCTTTCAGGGCCGGTTCAACCCGGAAAACTATATCCAAGAACCAGTGGGTTTTAACCTACTAGGACCTGAAGACCACTTCTCAGGAGACAATGCAATGTACTTGGACGAGGACACGGATCCCGTCGAACCTGCAAGCGGTACCCCCAACCATCCCATCGAGATCTCTGATGGATCTTCCTTCCACGGATCACCCTACGGTGGTCCAGACAGTTACCAAGCGAGGTTTAACCAACATGAATGGTACTTCACACCTTCTCACCATTCATCGCCCCACCAGCAGCAGCAACAGCAGCAGCAGGATCCCTCCGGGGATTCGCGATTCGTGGCAGTCACGCCACCGCCACCTCCGCCATCAGTTCATCAAGCACCTCCAGACCCACCAAGACGTAGGAGGACAGGTGCGAGAATGTCCGCGCGAGGAGGGGATTTTCACTTTAGCACCCCTCGACCCTTCCAGTGGCAGTCACTACCCGCCATTGCATGAAGACCCACAAATGGGTGGGCCCTCAAACCCAATGCCAGAGGTGAATTCTGCACCAGTTGCACCACAGCCACCACCGATGGGTTTTGATAACCCGATTCCTGCATACGCCGGTTCAATGGCGTACAATCCGTTTGAGCAGCCGGCTCACACCCATTATAACTATGCTGAAGCCGACCCGTACCTGGTCACGGCGAACTACAACGCCCTACATCCGGAAGGACCGTATGGAGCTCCTTGGGGAGTGGGATATCCAAATCATGGATATCAAGTACCTGCTCGACCACCGATTCGATAGCAATCGCAGCCACCACGATTTTCCCCACCAGAACAGGAGGAAATCCTCCAAAGACTAAGTCGGGTGGAACACGAGTTCCAAGAAGAACGCAGGAACAACAGGGGTTTCCTCAAAGGCCTAGCAAGCTTGCTAAAGGGGAAGAAGAAGAGGGATCATTAAATCCCTATATGTATTGCTGTATTTCCTATTTCAAATCAAGTCCCTGCGTGGACATTTATCTGTGTATTCAGTCCCTGTGTGGACTTATCTTTTTAGTCCCTGCGTGGACACTTATTTTAGTAATTGGTCCCTGCGTGGACTTGTTTTATCAGTTTAGCCCCTGCGTGGGCAAATTGTTTCTGTTAAAAGTCCCGTTTAGGGCAATGTGTAATCCTTTAGTAATTAATGGAATGTTAAGTTTATAAATTTCATTTTTGCCATTATATGCATAAATATATTATACATGAAATAAATAAATCAAAATCATTCCTTTTTAAAATAATCTGCCTATTAAATAAGAATCTCAAAGGTATAACCTAGCTTACATGTTATTATAAGACTTGGCCAAGATGGTAAGACCTGTTTAAAAGATTCGGATCCCTGTTAACATCTGAAAACATGTTAACGCTCCTGACAGACGTGATTCGTTAAAAATCACACACGTCATTCTTATATAAGGATTCTTTAAAAGATTCCTAAACCTAACTTAATGATCTATAAATCATGGGCTTAAATCATCAATTAAGATGATCATATTTTGACCATACATTGGTAATATAGTGCCTACGGGCCATACTCATTGTCATATAAGACAAAAGACAGTAGTAGTCTACGACTCCCTGTCAGAGAAAGGTAATGAACGATGTTCAAACCTTAATGCCTTGATTCTCCGAAATCATGGCTTATGATTTAAAATGTCCCTGTGACTAGGCCTTTTATGCTAATAATACTGTTATTGTTTTATAATTAGGATAGGTTATAATAAAATCCTAAATTAATGTGAGTAACAAATTAACCAAATGTGGTCTATGTGTACCATGGTTAATGAATTGCCCTAAAAGGCAATTCCATAATAAACTCCCAAATAAATTATTGTCGATATCTTATGTAACAGTTCAAGATACAATGGCGGACTCGGATTAAATCAATAGTCGGCCAAGGGAGAATAATGACACCACCAGGTTCAATGTGTCTGGTGCTGAACTCCAGGCATTAATCGACAACGCTGTTACAAAAGCCTTGGATAGGAAGTATAGTGAGTCAAGCGGTACTCGAAGCAGAGCCCAATCAGTACCCCATTCCAAGCCTAAGACTCATTCTGAGGCTCACAGCAAGCCACCATCCAATAAGGAAGAACCCAAGAAAGACGATGACGATCGTCACTCTTCAAACCAGCAAAGTGTCCCATCTCAAAGGATCGTACTGAATCAAGGACCCCGTGATAAGGGTTGCTCCTACAAATACTTTGTGTCATGCAAACCCAGGGATTTCACTGGGGAAAAAGGGGCTATAGACTGCATGACATGGTTGGATGAGATGGACACAGTGGTTGATATCAGCGGGTGCGCTGATAGGGATGTGGTAAAGTTTGTGTCTCAATCGTTCAAAGGTGAGGCCTTAGCCTGGTGGAGATCGTTGATTCAAGCTACTGGGAAGATTCCGCTGTACAATATGACATGGGAACAATTTGTTACCCTCATCAGGGAGAACTATTGTCCTCAACATGAGGTTAAAAAGATTGAGTCGGATTTTCTGTCATTGGTAATGAAAAATCTAGATTGCCAAGCTTACCTTACGAGCTTTAATACAATGTCAAGGTTGGTTCCTTATCTGGTGACCCCGGAACCCAAAAGAATAGCTCGTTTCATTGGGGGTTTAGCCCCAGAGATAAAGGCAAGTGTGAAAGCCTCTCGGCCAGCTACCTTCAGATCTGTAGCTGATATATCTTTGTCCCTCACACTGGACGCGGTCAGACAGAGATCGCTGAGGAACACGGATGCCGAGAAAAGGAAGCGTGAAGATGACAATTCACGACGGTCAGACAAGAAGCACTGGGGAAACAATGACCACAAGAAGGGGTCTGGTCCTAAGAAGGATGGGCGTCAATTTGGAGATAAGCCCAAGTGTAAGATTTGTCAGAAGCACCACTTTGGGAGGTGCAGACTTGAGTCAAAATCCCAGTCTCAGCCAAGGCCATGCGGGATTTGCAAATCTTCGGAACATAAGACCCTAGAGTGTAAGAAACTGAAGGACGGAACGTGCTACAGTTGCAACGAAAAAGGGCACATTAAGACAAATTGCCCAAAATATGCAAAGAAAGCTGATGAAGGAAAGAAGACCAATGCTAGGGTCTTCAGGATGGATGCAAAGGAAGCTGTGCAGGACGACAATGTGATCACAGGTACCTTCCTTATAAATGATGTTTATGCGAGAGTGTTATTTGATTCAGGAGCTGATAAATCATTTGTAGATAATAAGTTTTGTGAGTTATTGAAATTACCAGTAAAAACCTTAAGTGTGAAGTATGAGGTGGAGTTAGCTGATGGAACCATAGAAACCGTCTCAACTGTGTTAGATGGATGCGTTATATCCATTAAGAACCACTCTTTTCCTTTGTCCCTACTTCCTTTGAAATTAGCCGGTTTCGACATAGTTTTAGGCATGGACTGGTTATCTCATAACCAGGCCCAGATTGTCTGCAATAAGAAGCAAGTGGTGATCAAGACTCCATCTGGTGAATCACTTACCATTCAGGGAGATACCCAGTATGGACTGCCTGAGCAAGTGACTATGCTCAAGGCCTCTAAGTGTTTAAAGAAGGGTTGTGTCATCTACATGGCACAAGTTACTATCGATGAGCCGAAGCCTAAGATTGAGGATCTCCTCGTCATTTCTAAATACCCTGAAGTTTTTCCTGAAGAGCTACCTGGTTTACCACCAGATAGGCAAGTAGAATTCAGAATTGATATCATCCCTGGAGCAGCACCAGTAGCAAGGGCGCCTTATAGGTTGGCACCAACAGAGATGAAGGAATTGAGAACGCAACTAGATGAATTGCTAACCAAGGGTTTCATTAGACCTAGTTCGTCTCCTTAGGGAGCACCAATCTTATTTGTCAAGAAGAAGGATGGATCGATGCTTCTGTGCATCGATCACCGTGAGCTTAATAAGGTCACTATCAAGAATAAGTACCCATTGCCCAGAATCGACGATCTGTTCGATCAACTTCAAGGGGCAAGTTACTTCTCTAAGATCGATCTGAGGTCAGGCTATCATCAATTGAAGGTTAAAGATGAAGATGTACACAAGACTGCATTTAGGACTCGTTATGGTCATTACGAGTTCCTAGTGATGCCTTTTGGGCTCACTAATGCACCTGCCGCATTCATGGATCTCATGAATCGCGTCTGCAAGCCCTACTTGGACAAATTTATCATCGTCTTCATTGACGGCATCCTCATCTACTCGAAGAACCAAGCTGATCATGAGAAGCATCTTCGATGTATTCTTTCACTACTTCAACAGGAGAATCTTTACGCCAAATTTTCGAACTGTGAATTCTGGCTTCGAGAAGTCCAATTCCTTGGACATGTGGTTAGTGAGCGTGGTATCCAAGTGGATCCCGCTAAGGTTGAAGCTGTCATGAATTGGCAAGAGCCGAAGACGCCCACAGAAATTCGCAGTTTCTTGGGATTGGCAGGATATTATAGGCGATTCATTGAAAATTTTTCAAGGATTGCTGCACCCCTAACTTCTTTGACTAAGAAGAAAATAAAGTTCGATTGGGGCCCTAAGCAGCAAGAATCCTTTGATATCCTTAAACAGAAGCTAAGCAATGCACCTGTGTTGACATTGCCTGATGGGATAGAAGAGTTTGTGGTATATTGTGATGCATCACACACCGGGATGGGATGTGTGCTTATGCAGAAAGGCAAAGTTATTGCCTATGCTTCATGTCAGTTAAAGGTGCATGAAAAGAATTACACCACCCATGACTTGGAGTTGGGTGCCGTTGTATTTGCACTGAAGCTATGGAGGCACTATCGATATGGTATCAAGTGTGTGATCTATTCTGATCACAAGAGCCTCCAGCACCTATTTAACCAAAAGGATTTGAACATGAGGCAACGACGTTGGATGGAAACTTTGAATGATTATGATTGTGAGATAAGATACCATCCTGGCAAGGTGAATGTAGTCGCCGATGCCTTGAGTCGAAAGGAAAGGGTGAAGCCTATAAGAATCAATGCCAAGAGCATTGAGGTAAAGAATGGTTTGATTGAAAGATTGTTAGCTGCACAGAAGAAAGCTGTGCTGGAAGCTAACTATCCTAATGAAAAGCTAGGGGTAACTGAAGAGCAGTTATCCTATGGCAAGGACGGAATCCTGAGATTAAACGGACGAATATGGGTTCCAGTTTATGGAGGACTTCGAGATGTTATCCTCCAGGAAGCCCACAGTTCTAAATACTCCGTTCATCCTGGAGCTGACAAGATGTACCGGGATCTAAAGGAAAATTATTGGTGGATAGGCTTGAAGAAGTCTGTAGTTGCCTATGTAGCTAAATGCTTGACGTGTGTGCAAGTCAAAGCAGAACATCAAAAGCCATCAGGTTTGCTACAACAGCCTGAACTTCCCACGTGGAAGTGGGAAATGGTGACGATGGATTTCATCACCAAGTTGCCAAAGACAAGGAAAGGAAATGATACGATATGGGTGATAGTAGATAGACTGACTAAGTCAGCACATTTCCTACCCATTAAGGAGACCTATAGCTCCGACATGTTAGCCCAATTGTACGTGGATAAGATTGTATCTCTACATGGCGTACCAGTGTCTATTATCTCCGACAGGGATACTAGATACACATCTCATTTTTGGAAAAGTTTCCAACAATCTTTGGGCACGCGCTTAAATTTCAGTACGGCTTACCATCCTCAGACGGACGGACAGAGTGAGCGTATAATCCAAATGTTGGAAGACATGCTTCGTGCATGTGTGATCGACTTAGGTGGTAGTTGGGATAACCACCTGCCATTAATCGAGTTCTCATATAACAATAGCTACCATACCAGCATCAAGGCTGCGCCTTTCGAGGCCTTGTAAGGTAGAAAGTGCAGAACGCCCGTTTGTTGGGCGGAAGTTGGAGATGTCCAACTAACAGGACCGGAAATAGTCTTTGAAACGACGGACAAGATTGTCTAGATTCGTGACCACCTAAAAGCTGTCAAGGATAGGCAGAAAAGCTACGTAGATTTAAAGCGTAAACCTATGAAATTTGAGGTAGGTGATAAAGTGCTACTTAAAGTATCACCCTGGAAGGGAGTGATGCGATTTGGTAAGAAAGGCAAGTTAAGCCCGAGATACATAGGACCATTCGAGGTCATCGAATGTGTCGGATCAGTTGCCTATAAGTTAAACTTACCTGAAGAGCTCAGTGGTATTCACAATGTATTCTACATCTGCAATCTGAAGAAGTGTTTCGCTGATGAATCACTAGTCATACCACATAGAAGAGAGCTTGAAGTTTGTTGAAAAACCTGTGTCGATCGAGGATCGACAGGTTAAGAAGCTTCGAAGGAAGCATGTGCCAATAGTAAAAGTGAAATGGGATACCCGTAGAGGTCCCGAGTACACGTGGGAGGTAGAGTCCACAATGAAAGAAAAGTACCCTCATTTATTTCAGTAAATCTCGAGGTTGAGATTTCTTTTAAGGGGGTGAGGATGTAACACCTCGAAAATTTGTGTTCAATAGAATAACGACACGTGTCATGTAAGACAAAAGTGTTATAAACCCGGATCCAATTAAAGATATATGGCAGGATTTAAAAGTGTCGTCATGTTAAATTTATACCTCTGAACGACCTCATTATGAATCCCAAGACCCTAATATGAATAATAAACATCTGGTATACATTCAAATCTGGTGATTTCTAGTAATAATTGATTCGTATTTGCAAGAGTGGAATCCTACGAAGAAATGCACGACAAACCTTCGTTTATGGCTTTCGTTAAAGTCCAAGGCAACTTTAGAACATTTCATGGTGGTCTTAACTGTTTAGGACCTGTTCAAGAGGCCCCCTACTGAAAATAGTTGCCCAATTTCGTATTACATGGTTGCCTGTTCAGAGCTTGAAAGGCCAACAAATTTTTGCCTTCTGGAACAAGCTTACGGACCGTAAAGGTCAAGCCTTGCGGTCCGTAAGGCATGCACAGTGACTAGAATGTTGACAGTTGGCTTTTTTGAGCATGTAACCGACTTAGAAGGATATTTTCCACTTCCATGCGCGACCCCTACTGATTTTTAGGCTTAGGGGCACATGTAAATGATCTGGGAACAATGCTAGACTTGTGTGGCATGATCATGAGCAACCAAATTCACTATAAAAGGCCCTCATGTGGCAACATTTTGATCACACCTTCCATCTGCATTTGTGGAGCTTCCTGGAGCATAAGATCAGTCCCCAAGCATCTCTAATCGTGCATTAGACCTTGGTAAGTAACCTTGATCTTCCTTAGTTGAGTTTTACTTAGTTATTAGCTTAAAAGTCAAACCGTCGTAATTAACGTTTGACTTAGCGATTAATCATTAATGGTTCAGTGATTAGTCGAATTGAAGGTAGTTATAAGTTGGTAATTATGTGGGCATTAAACCCTTAAAAGGGCACCCTCTGATTCCCGCTCTAACTAGATCAAATGTCGGGTCAAAGTTGTTTATAAAAAGTCAACAGAAACTTAATTTGCGAATTAAAATGTAATTAGCAATGTAGAAGGCATGTAACCTATTTTATCACTCATAAAACTTGGTAATAAGTATAAGAACTGGTCTAAGCTTGTTTGATCCGACAATTTTCTGTTTAGACCCTGTTCGGAACCGAAAGTCGCAAAACTTTGACTTTTGCTTTGACTTCAGTTCTGAACCGATTTAGTATGATTTGGAAATGCCTTAGAGCTTCCTTAGGACCAGGTTACATGATAATATAACCCTCTGTGGTTGGTTCGTTGATTATACGATTCATTTACATATTTCCGTTAATTGCCTAATGTTGACCAATATGCCCTTTTGACCATAAAACGAGAATTTTGGATATGTGAGAGGACAATAATCTTTATTACTGATTTATAAACAAGTCCCTAAATTTTCACATCAGTTTGAGGTCTAGATTAGGAATTATGCTCAATGACGTAATTAGAACGTTTTTTAGTAATTTAACGGCGTCATTAGCATAAAGCCTATCTAAACCCAATTTTTGACACCAAACCTTTTACCCACTGATGTAATATAATATTTTGGGATTTTTGAAGATTTTTAATTATTTTTAACCTGCTCATAACCTAAGGTTATGGCGTTGATTCGGTAAATACCGATTATACCCTTTTTGTGTATAAAATGAGTTTTACATAGTATTTTCACACCAATCCAATTGCTACTGATTTTATATAATAAATGTAGTATTTTGAACTTTATAACCTGATCAGAAAACTCAGATTTCCTGTATAACCCGGAAATCGCTTAAAATGGCTTTTTAAGCGTATTAAACACATAGTATGGGTTTAAAACCATTTTGGCATATAAGACTTATCACCAACTGATATGACCTATTAAAATAAGTTATTTTACTGATATATTCGGACCCGAATCTCAGAATTTCATTTAATCTCTTTTATAATATTTAAAATGACCAAAATACCCCTACGGGGCTTAAATTGAGTTTAAACTCGTTTTGGGCATAATGGAAGGTATCCTACTAATATCACAACCTATTTAAGGCATATTAACTTAGGAAACCTATAAATGACTCTCATGGTTACCCGTTACGCCTCTTGCACGTTCTGTTCAGTTTATGTAACTAGTTTGCATAAATTAGCCGAAACGGGTCGAACCTTATCGTTTTTATCTCAAAATCCAGAATGTGTTTAGATTACCCATATTATACAAGTATTCAAACTTGTCGGGTCTAAATCACATTCTATTCCGGTCTTCGCTTATTCGTGCGTTTGAATCGTATCTTTCCTTAAAACTAACCGGTCTAAGTTTAGGCTTAATTAAAGACCCGTTAGGATTCTAATAGGTTATTATAAACCTTCGTTCCAGAATAGGAGACCCAGTAAAAGCTACACGCACTTTCTAATTGTGATCGATACTTGCAAAGGTAAATATTTTTAACTTATTTTCCCTTATACGGGCTTGGGGTACGGTATACAAAATACCGCTTGGTCCGGCATTGAATCTTTAATCGAATAGAGGTTAAATCATTAATATGCTCCGTTTTGAAATGTTTTATTTGCTTAAAGCCTTTGGGGGGTCAATGACCATGTCCCGGATATCCTTGGCATCATCTTACGAGATGGCCACGACCTGAGCACAGGTTGTAGGCGTACACCCGTCAGTGCATAAATAAATAATGTGGTGTGTCTATTGATCTTTAACCCGGTCTACGGATCGGGCTACTGAACGCATAAGGAACATGTAATTCTTTTATAAGTATTATATTCAAATAATTATCCCAAGTTATAAAAAGTTTGTGCCACGTGCATGCAAATCAATTTTCTAAACCTTTTCAAAATGAGTTGGTTGAATGTACTTACCAGTGTAAACTGACGTATTTTCCCAAAAAGGTTAAGTGCAGGTACTACGCGAACTAGGCTGGCTTTCTCCTAGCGTCCACAATAAGTCTCGCAAGCTTGGATGTCAAAACTGTTGAACAATGTTTCCTATTTATTTTTGATCCACCTGTGGATTATTTTCAACTGTTTGTGATACTTGATATTACAATTATATTCGGTTGAAATATATCTATCTTTTGATTCCGCTGTGCATATTAAATATTGTGTTGTTTGACTGTAATGTTACCAACCACGTCACGATACTCCCCACCGGGCCCACCGGTAACACGTTGAAATATCGGGGTGTGACATCATGTTATAATTTCTAACACCCCTTCCTTGCCCTTGCAATGCATTCACCTCCTCATATTGCCCTTCCACTCCTTGGCAATATTCAGCCGCATGCCCTATCTCATTACAAAGCGCACAAACATCATAAATTTGATTAGAAGTTTGAACGTTACCATCATCTACCGCATGCACTTGAGTTCGGGTAATGGCCGGTCGTGCTCACCTTGATGCTTGAGCTTTTCTTTTCGATGTGACCGCCATTTGCTCCAATAATTCCCAATCATCATGCTCGTAATTTGTGCCAAAAGTGCCATTTGTGATAGACATTAAGTCACGTGCATCTTCGGAACATAACCCCTCATGAAATGCATTCATCAACTCCCATAGCTCTATCCCATGATGAGGGAAATTCTTTATCATCATATTTAACCTCTCGAATGCTTCATGAAATATTTCACCCGTTTGTTGTTGAAAACTTCTCAAACTTTTCTAGCATAATTTGTCTTTTGAGCGGTAAAGAATTCATCCAAGAACATTTGTTGCATTTCTCCCCATGTATAGATAGATGTCGAAGGTAATGTATAGAACCACTTTTTAACCTTGTCTTCTAAGGAAAATTGGAATAGCACCAATTTAACATCATCGACTGAGAATCCTTGACCCCCAATAGTATTACAAATCGAATCATAAGCCTCCAAATGAAAATAAGGCTCCTCCGTTGCTAGACCCTTATACTTTGGCAAACTTTGTAACGAATTCGTTCGAACTTTGCATCGGTGGACCTCGTGGTGGCAATTGTTGAGGTATAATTTGTTGTTGAGGAATCCTTCCAACACTTGTCCTTCTTTGATTTTGACCTTGAACATAGGTATACTCCCCTTGATCTCCATCACCTCCATAAATATACCCTTCTTCATCATATCCCTCAAATTCGTCATCATACCCATCTTGCCTTGCACCCGAAGTATGTTGGTATTGCACTCCCGGTTGAAATGGAGTAGCATGGATGATAGATGGACCGGTTTGGTACAAATTAGGTGGTGGTATTTGTTGTGATGATGAAGGTTGACCGGATGTTGGGAAAATTGTTGAATAAGCTGGAACAGCGGATGATGTAGTTTGATAGCTGAAAGAGTATTCAGGTTGAGTGTTCTCGGGTAATGTAGTGTTGGTTGGTTTGATTTCAGGTGTGGATATAGGAATGGTAGTATTTGGTGAAGGTTGTGTTGAAGATGGTGTAAAGGGTGGTGTAGGTTCACCCGTAGCGGGTGGAGGTGGTGGTGGATTCATGTATCTGATTGGTGTAACTGGTGTAGTAGGTGTTGTTGGTGAACCGGTAATTTTGTTTTCTCGTAGCAAAATTTTGTTTCTTCTCAAAGTTCGTTCAATTTCTGTATCAAATGCCAATGGTGATAGCTTGTGAGAGCTCCTAGTATGCATGCACCTGTAAATACCTGCACACTAGCACACCCAGCGTAAACCAGAAAAATAACAAACCTAAAAAGATAAAAAAATAACACACGTTGCGCACTACTCCCCGGCAACGGCGCCAAATTTGACATGCTGTCGTGGTCACAATCAAATTTAATCCAAATACTACTAATAGCTAGTGGTAAGTGGGTATCGAACACAGGGATTTTGTGGAATATGTGCTATTTAAAAGTTTCTAGAAGTTAACTAAAATTAAACTAATTGCAATGAAAGTAAATTCAAAGAGTTGGATTGGTTGATTGAGTTTTAAGAACTAAGATTACTATTCTAATTGCAAAATGAAAGTTTGGTTTGTAAACAATTTAGAGACAAATGACTATCTTTAGTTTCTGGTTTGCTTTGACATTTATGCTATCATTCACTAGAAAGAACTACATTGACATAGTTCATGTGTGATTACTTGTTGTGATAAAAGGGAACTAAGTACTCAGATTCCTAGAATGTGAGGTTGTTACCCGATGACCAATCAATCATTACCCAATCCTAATTCTACCCATGATATCTCGATTGCCAACGGCACCAAGAACGTATGGTTTTAAATTAGATTAACATAATCATCAACAATTTACAAGCAAATAACCACACACCATAATAAACAAAACATAGATTAAGTTTATCATTCTAGAAATACGAAATCAAAGCATAAAGTCTAATACAAACCTTCAACCAAAGATAGTCATCAAGAGTTTAGCCACTCATGGCCCGAATAAACGTCAACAAAGTCTTAATGTTCAAAAGCAAATTCAACAAAAAAACCAATGATTCGAAATTCTCTTCAAGCCTTCAAGAACACTCCAAAATCGTCTCCCAACAGTTGGTAACCGAATGGAAATGATAAGACCCCTTAAAACATCATCAAGTTGACATTTAATGAGTAAGTTACAAAATGGCTCCAGACGGCGCCGCAAGCTACGCCGCCTGTCGTAGCTTACGGCGGGCAATAGGTCAATGGTGGTCAATATGGCGTCGTAGCCTACGGCTGGCACCGTAGGTTACGGTGCCCAAGATCCTCTTACGGCACCATTCAACTGGACTACGGTGGACTTTTTGTGCAAGATGGAGGTCGTAACATACGGCCCTAGCCGTAGGCTACGGCGCCTGCTGGACTTGTTTCCTTTGTTTTCTTTTGACATTTCTCATGCTCCAATCTTGTTTCCACCATTTGCAACTCCCATCCAGGCATCATAAAAGCCACTTCTTATGCCCTTTATTATCTGCAAGACCAAACAACTAGTAGTTACCATGTTCAAACAATTAACCATAATAAGTGTGAGATATGTGTATACTTAGACCGTTTAAGGGTTGTCCTACGGACCACCTGTCACTTATCAGTACATAACTCACTTGCATGCTCATGTATGTCTAAAACCTTATTTTTAATCAAAAGGGCATTCTAGTCAAAGTACGACATAATAACGGAACATGCGCATAAACTCAGATTCCTAGTCCGATCATGTAATATAACCTTATGGGGTTATACTACATTATATTACGATCATAAGGGAACCTAAAATCAGTAGCATGCTAGTCTAATTAGGTTTATAACCAAAAGTCAACGTAGAAGTCAAACTACACGACTTTCGGTTGCGAACCGACCCTAAAACGGGAATTGACGAGCCGAGCATGTTTACACATGTTCTAATAATTATTACCAAGTTGTTTAAGTGATAAAACATATTTTTGAACACTCTTAAACTCAGATCGTAATTATTTTAAAAATTGACCCGTTGACTTTTAAATTAATAGTACTTTGACTCGTCAATTGACCCAGGAAACGTGATTCTTAGGAGGTGCCCCTTTTGATGGATTAACACCTACCTAATTACAATCACGTAGCCATGTTCGTTGCGAACAATGGCTTGACCGTTTAAGGTCTAGCTAAAAGTCAAAGCATTATTATGATAATGCTTGACTCTTGGCTTTAAAGCCTATAAAACAGAAACTAGTGGCTAAGGACACTTACAAAGGGTCCTAGCTTGATCTTTAACTGAGGTGGAGTCTCCTATAAGCAGGAATCTCCAAGAAAGATGATAGAATGAGGAAAAGAGGTGCAAGGAAAAGTGATGGGGAAACACCTCTATTTATAGTGCCCTTGGATGATCAACAAGTGTATTATGTGTTCCCCAAGGATTACTTGGATCACAACATGTGTAAACTAGGTTTAAAAACCATCAAAGAGGCCATAGTATTGAATTATGTGAGTATGGAGTGGTGTGTGGGCTGCAAGTCACAAGAATGGCAGCTGTTATAATGTTTCTGTGTAGACTGCACCGTCGCGTCGCGCGACTGAAAGGGAGGAGGGGTGTCGCACAGCTCGACCCCCTATTATTCCAGCAAAACAAGTTTCAAACTTGTTATATTTAGTCCCTCAACCTTTTTAACTCATTTTAACTTTCATAATTAGCACTTATGGCCCTTCAAGTTAGGTTTAGGTGTTCGTGGAAATATAACAAACACCGTTAAGCGTCGGGTTCGTTAAAAGGTCACCCGAAGACACTAGTTTCTCTCGTTGACGATTTTAACCCTTTTAACGCACAAAATTGTGCTTAACATCATTTAACGATATCAAAGCTTCACATAGCCCATAATAGGTATTCTCGAGAGTCATCGAACATCACGGTGCTCTGGATTCATTAAAAGGTCACTCAGAGGTAAGATTTCACATGTTGACACTTTTAACCCCTTTAACTCGCAACTTGTGCGTATTATCATTTAACGGCAATCAAATCCCTAAACGGCCATCATAGGCATTCTCGAGAGTATGAACGAACATTATGAAGCACCCGGTTCATTAAAAGGTCACTCAGAGGTAAGAATTAACATGTTGACACTTTTAATCCCTCTGATGCACAACTTTTGAATTATATTGCAAACGGTTTCGTTTATCCACCAAGTGGCTTATTAAAAGAATAAAAATATCGTATAAGGTCACTCAGAGGCTTAGTTTAAGCATGTTGACACTTTTAGTCCTTGCATATTCAAAGTTTTCATTGTTTGGCAAAAATAGTCCCTCCTAGTCAACGTTTAACGTAATTAGGATTAGGGACACGTGTCATCACATAATTGGACACGATTTTACGAGGTGTTACATCGTATGTTTAAAAATCAGGGAGCTTCGCTGCAAAATTTGGAGAGACAGATGGGGAGATGGCGAGACAGTTACAGCAGAGGCCACAAGGTGGATTACCGGGTAATACCATTCCTAATCCTAATTCTCATGCTCATGCCAAAGCTGTCATTACTCCGAGTGGCAGAGGAGCCACAATTGATCAACCGGTGGTAGATGAAGAGCCGGTTGATGAGGAGTTAGAGATGGAGACTCCCACTGGTAAAGTGCAACCCAGGCTAGCCCCGGCAAGTACCACACAGTCCAGTGAGTCTCAGCAGAAGAAGAAGGAGCCCGTTCCTGATTATTCATCTATTCCTTTTCCGGGCAGATTCAAGAGAGAGAAAGAAGCGGAGCAGTTCTCTAGATTCTTAGGTTTGTTTAAGCAGCTTCGTATTAATCTTCCTTTCGTAGAGGCTCTAGCGCATATGCCTAAGTATGCCAAATTTCTGAAGGACATTCTTAGTAATAAGTAGAAGTTAGAGGAGTTATCACATGTGTCCTTGAGTGAGGAGTGCTCGGTAATTCTTCAGAATCATCTTCCCAAGAAGATGACCGATCCAGGCAGCTTTACTATCCCATGCTTGATTGGTGATCTATCAGTCAGCAATGCTTTGGCCGACCTGGGAGCTAGCATAAATTTGATGCCCTATGCAGTGTTTGCTAAGCTCAACCTAGGCGAGCCTTCTCCTACTCGTATGAGTCTCCAGCTTGCGGATCGATCAGTGAAATATCCGCGAGGGATTGTGGAGAACATGTTAGTGAAAGTCGACAAGTTTGTCTTCCCTGTTGACTTTGTGATCTTAGACATGGATGAGGATGCTCATGTACCATTGATTCTAGGTCGACCATTCCTAGCTACCACGAGAGCATTGATTGATGTTTATGACGTTAAGCTAGCACTTCACGTAGAGGATGACATGGTCACTTTTGATATCAATAGGTCGATGTCTCATCCTAGAGAGCATGATGATACTCTCTACTTCGTTGACACCATCATGTCACATGTGGGTCGTTGCTTGAGTAAGGTTTGTGGGCGTGATGCTTCTGACAAGCAGATTCTGGACACGTTTATCCAGGAGGTTGAGATGACTACTACATCATATGGGGAGTCCGAGAGTCATTCTGAGGTTTTTGAGGCAGTTGAGAGGAAGGAGCCTAAGGAGAGGCCATCTGTGAAGAGTCCCCCCATCCCTGGAGCTGAAAGATTTACCATCTCTTTTGGAGTATGCCTTTTTGGATGAAGGGTCTCAGTTACCTGTCATCATTTCTTCGGAGTTGACAGAGGAGGAGGAGAAGACGAAGTTGATGGGTGTGCTTAAGGCACACACACAGGCGATCGCGTGGAAGCTCGTTGACATAAAGGGTATTAACCCTTCGTTTTGCATGCATAAGATTCTGATGGAGGATGAGTTTAAGCCCGTAGTTCAGCCGCAGCACCGACTAAACCCAAACATGCAGGATGTGGTAAAGAAGGAGGTGATAAATTTGTTAGATGCAGGCCTGATTTACCCAATCTCTGATTCTGTATGGGTTAGTCCAGTCCAGGTGGTGCCTAAGAAAGGAGGCATGATAGTGGTTCCGAATGAGAGGAAAAAGTTGATTCCCACTAGGACTATTATAGGCTGGAGAGTCTGCATCGATTATCGCAGACTTAATGACGCCACGAGGAAAGACCATTTTCTTCTTCCTTTCATTGATCAGATGCTGGAGCGTCTGTTAGGGCAGCAGTTCTACTGCTTCCTTGATGGCTTCTCAGGTTATTTCCAGATCCCCATTGCACCAGAGGATCAGGAGAAAACCACTTTCACATGCCCGTATGGTACCTTTGCTTATCACCGTATGCCTTTCGGGTAGGGGTGTTCAGAATTCGTTTCGATTTGAAAAATTCGAAATTCGAATCAATTCGATTCGATTATCAAGAATTCGTTTCGAGTCACAAGAATTCGAATTCGAATTCGATTCGATTCGAGTCAAGTTAATCGAATACGAATCGAATTCGAATTTACAATTTTAAATTCGATTCGATTCGAAATTCGAATAAGAATTATACATGTATTTTTATTTATATATAATATATATAATTTAAAATTTAATACATATATAAATTAATTGGGCTATATAAAATTACCCATTTAAGTTATTACTAAGCCCATTACATATGATATGGCCCATGACATGATGAACCAAATATCAGATCTATTAAAATCTATTAAAAGATTTCTAACTTATAACCTAAGTCCCTAATAAAACTGAAACCCTAATACATAACATATTTCAAACGGCGCCCCCCTCTTTCTTCACAGTTATTGGCGATCGGTTTTCAGCCACGATTACCGGCGATTACCAGCGAGTACCGGCGATTCTCTGTCACGGTTTTCAGCCACCATCACAAGGTACTTCCTTCTCTTGCATCCTTTAACAAGTTTGTTTAAAGTTAGCTCATAAAGCAGTTAAAATTTAAAGTATACGATTGAGATCTGTGATGTAGAAATTATAGTCACTTTTGATGTCCAATCGTTCCATGATACGCCTGAGATGTTTGATCTGTTTGTTAACCATTCGTACGACCTTTAATTTATCTCTTTGACCATTTTGTAGGTGTTGATTGCCTGAGATATCAAATCCTAGTAATTCTACATCAGCTTCATCTAATGCTAAGAAAGGGGAAAAAAAGGGTATATTCTAAAAGGGCACCAGTGTGGAATCACTTCACTGAGTTTTACGATTCTAGTGGAAAAAGAATGGCAAAATGCAATTACTGTGCCAGGGTTTTTAATGTTTCATCAAATAAATGTGGTACAACTCCTTTGAATAATCATTTGCCTGCTTGTCCATCAAATCCTAGTAAGGAAAGTTCTAATCAAACTAATTTGGTCTTTGGTAATGAGTCTAAGGTTGATAATGAGTCTAAGGTTAATTTGCTTGCTTGGAAATTTGATCAACAAGCTTGTAGGAGAGCTATTGTTCAGATGATAATAACAGATGAGCTCCCTTTTAAGTTTGTTGAGATAAACTAGCAGAGTAGCAGGTTCTTGTTATTTGGTTTTGAGTGGGCTTGTATTCCTTTGGATCAGGAAATGAGTGGGCTTGTTGTTCACTAAATAAACACTATTGTTATCATAATAATATTTTCATTTGTAGTCACATGTTTGCATTCATTTTTGCAGGTTCTTGTTATTTGGTTTTGCTGTGGCATTTGAAATGAAGTGAATGTTCCCGATTTATGTTATCGTTTTGCATGTCATTCCCGACTTATTTTGAATGTGTTTATGGATGTTATTTGAAACTTTATAATGTCGTATCGTGGTTTATGGTAGCGTTAAAATTTATGTTTCATTTTAATAGTTTTTTAAATGTTTATGGTAGCGAATTTATTCAAGTTCGATTCGAATTCAATTCGAATTCGAATTTTTATTCGAATACGAAGCGAATACGAATTGAAGTTTTTATTCGAATTCGAATCGAATAGTATGTGTCTTATTCGAATTCGAATCGAATTCGAATTCAAGAGAAAAAAAATTATTCGATTAATTCGATTCAAATAATTCGAAAATTCGATTCGATGAACACCCCTACTTTCGGGTTATGTAATGCTCCAGCCACATTTCAGCGTTGTATGGTGGCGATATTTCAAATATATGATCGAGGACTCGATGGAGGTATTTATGGATGATTTTTCTGTTTTTTGGGAGTTCCTTTGATCTGTGTTTGCGAAATCTTGATCGTATGTTGGCTCGATGTGAGGAGATAAATTTGATGCTGAACTGGGAGAAATGCCACTTCATGGTGAAGGAGGGCATAGTGTTGGATCATAAGATTTCACGGGCGGGGATTGAGGTCGATAGAGCTAAAATCGACGCGATTTCTAGACTTCCACTGCCAACTTCTGTGAAGTCTATTCGTAGTTTTCTAGGCCACACGGGATTTTACAGTCGGTTCATCTGTGATTTTTCTAAGATCGCGAGGCCTATGACCCGGATGTTGGAGAAGGATGTTCCGTTCGATTTTTCTGAGGTGTGTGTGAGGGTGTTTGAGTTTCTTAAGGAGAAATTAGTGAGTGGGCCGATTCTTATTGCTCCCGATTGGAGTCTTCCTTTTGAGATTATGTGTGACGCGAGCGATTTTGCGGTGGGAGATATTCTAGGACAGCGTAGAGAGAAGTGATTTCATCCGATTTACTACGCGAGCAAGACCCTAAATGATGCCCAGGAACATTATACCACCACTGAGAAAGAGCTCCTGGCAGTTGTCTTTGCTCGCAATAAATTTCGTTCCTACCTGGTCCATTCTAAAGTCGTCGTCTACATCGATCACGCGGCATTCAGGCATTTATTCGCTAAGAAAGACGCGAAGCCGCGCTTGATTCGGTGGATTCTACTCTTGCAGGAGTTTGATCTTGAGACTCGGGACAAGAAGGGAGCTGAAAACACCATAGCAGATCATTTGTCTAGACTTGAGAATTTTGAGAGTGATGAGGATGAGATTGGCGATAGTTTTCCTCATGAGACTTTGATGTTTGTGAAACCCGAGGATGAGGGAATGCCTTGGTATGCTGATATAGTTAATTATTTGAAGGAGAAGGTGATACAGCCGGAGATGTCTTTCCATCAGAGGAGGAAGCTGATAGCGGACTCAAAGTATTACTTTTGGGATGATCCGCATCTTTTTTATATTGGAGTTGATCAGGTTGTGAGGAGATGTATCGCTGGAGAGGAGCGTATGCAGGTTCTCAGGCACTGTCATGAGGGGCCTACCAGAGGACATTATGGAGCTTCTTACACCGCGAGGAAGGTGTTGGATTCTGGATTTTATTGGCCAACAGTGTTTCGAGATGCTCATGAGTTGGTTAGGAGCTGTGATGCTTGTCAGAGAGTAGGTAATATCTCATCCCGGAATGAGTTGCCCCAAAATCCTATGCAGGTACTGGAGGTTTTTGATATCTGGGGTATTAATTTCAAGGGTCCGTTCCCAATGTCTCGAGGGAACCGATACATCCTCGTTGTTATAGATTATGTGTCAAAATGGGTGGAGGCTTAAGCCTTGCCTAAAAACGATGCGAGGGTTGTAGTAAGATTTTTGAAGAAATTTTTTGCTCGCTTTGGTACCCCAAGGGCGCTTAGCAGTGATAGAGGTACTCACTTTTGTAATGCCCAGATGGAGAAGGCATTGAAACGCTATGGTGTCACTCACCGGCTTTCAACTGCCTATCATCCACAGACGAGTGGGCAAGTGGAGAACACTAATTGGGGTATTAAGCGTATTTTGGAGAAAACTGTCGGACATAATCGACTGGATTGGTCCGATAAGTTAGATGATGAATTATGAGCTTTCAGGACTGCATTTAAGACTCCTATAGGTACTACACCTTTTAGGATGGTTTATGGGAAGGCTTGTTGTAACATCCGTCAAAATCGGGTCTCCGAAATCCGACCCGGATTGTAAAACCGGACCCTTATCAATAAAATAAAAATAAGGATTTTTAATTTTTTTAAATTAATCGTCATGTATCGCGTTGGATTAAAACCGAATGAAAAACTTTAACTTTATAAAGAAACTTAGTTAGTTTGGTTAGATTTATATAAGGGAAGCTTTAACGAGGTTAGATTGGTTAGTTAGATAAAGTTAGAAGTTAAGGGGTTGTTTTTGTAATTTATGCAAACTATAAAAGTGAAACAAATCGACTAACCAGGTTAGTGAACCCAGTTAACTCAGTTAGTTATCTTTATAGGGACTTAACTAACTAGGTCAGCAAACTCAATTAATTATTTGTTTAAGAACTTAGTTAACTAGGTTAGGTTCATTGCTAGTGTTATATAATATCTACACTAACTAGGTTAGTGTAATAAGTTAATGGAGTTAGCAGATTGCATCAACTTGAGGGACCAAAGTGTCATTACGGAAACTTTTTCAATAGCTAATATAAAAAAAAAAACGCATAGGGGACGGGACTCGAACCCGGAACCCCTCGCAGAACATATACGCGGTTAACCACTTGGCCACCCGTGAACTTGTCTTAGTAGTAGATGTTGTTTGTATTTAACCTGAGATTGAACTGGTTTCCATCTCCTTCCTGAAAAATCGTATTGATGAAGATTAATGTTTACTATCCCTTAATCATTCCGAAACACCTTGAAACCGATCTTTTGAAATACGAATTCAATCACCATTAAAGTATATTTAGCACTTGATGAACATCCTTTGGGTTTTAATCAAATCGTAGAATTGAATTTCAAAGCTTATACCACTCGAATCCTCTACAAAAACGATGTAAAACCCCACTGAAATTTCTCCATTTCATCACCTCTACATCGCGAATTTAATCGAAGAACATTCTAGGGCTTGTAACTTGTGCGGACGATATCTCCTTCAATTCTCAACCTTTTCAGGTGATTCCAAAGCCTAACTTGCTTAATTTTTCATTCTCTACAAAAGCCCTCAATCAATTTCAGTGATAGAAGGCTAATTTATCCAAATTTAATTTTAGTTGAAATTAGGGTTCTTCATGTATAGAATTTGGGGCTTTTAGATTTAGACTTGTGTTTTGAGGAAATTGAAAGTATAAAATTGTTATATATCATATTAGTGTATTGTGTGTAAATTTTGGGAATTTTTAGATATGAATTGATATTTTGGTGAATTATTTATGTTTTAATCACTAGATAAATCGAATAAAAATACAAGATAATTTTTAAATAAATTCAATAAATAATTTATTGGGTATTTCAGATTATATAAACATTAGGGAATTTTTTATAATTTTCCTTAATATTTGTGGAATTCATAAATATAAAATGGATATATATATATATATATATATATATATATATATATATATATATATATGTTTTAATTAATTAAAATACAAGATTGTCACACATAAAATTTATAAATATTCCTACTGATTTTTAGAGGGTGTATAATTGTTATAGAATTTTTATAGATTATTTCTATAATTTTTTTTATAATTATTATGCAATTAAAAAATGGGTGAAATTGTTATACAAATCATTCCCATTATAATATTATTGTTTCTTAATTAAAATTTGTGACAATCAATAAATCATTAAATCTATTATATATGATAATTAGACGTGTTGATGAACTTATTTAATTATTGGCTTTGTCAAATATTTAAAAACCATTAAAATGGTAATTTTATAATTTTGCCGTTTTAATAAAATTCTAAAACATATATAACTATTGCTTTGGTTATTTCTTTGTTGAACGAATATGATTTTATATATTTCCAAGTCCCAAATAGGAGAACCCAATTTCCTAAAATCATTAGGTTATCCTTTCGTTTAGTATGTCAGTTATTTATAATACGGTTATTATCTTAGAATTCACATATTCCAGTTCGTGCGTCAATTCTCGTGGAATGTCTCTTCGCAACCTGTGAGTAATCTCTTCCACTTTCCCCTTTTTAACTTTTCAAATTTTGAAGTGCATCACGTTACACTTTTCGATTTACTTAACATGCTATGATCAAGTGTTATTATGTGAACGTCTTATGTGTATTCTATTAATCTATATGCTATCTGATGTCAAGTCTATTGCATGCTATTGTGTCTAGTGGATTCACGGCTGACTAGGTTCCCCACGGCCATGGGTTGTAGCCTAGTATCGCCAACGGTATTAGACTCGCTCCTCGGGGCTTGAGTCTAATGCACGCTATTATCAGGAGTCTATTTATTTTGGTTGTTTGTGTTGTTTTGCTTGTGTATTCTTGTTTGGTAAACTTAGATTTATGGATATGTTGACTACATTGATGATATGAGACCATTTACACACTAACCTTGAGGTGCATGTTAAAAATATTTTTTTTAAAAGAAATAAATATGAAACTGTTTTCTATAAAAAGGAGGAAATTATTCACCAACATTTTTGTTGACCCAAAAATATATTTTTCTAACGTGGTGCAGGTTTTCAAAGTTGATGATCAAGTGATGTGGACACGTAGCATGGGCCTTAGGAAATTAAATTGAAATCATTTGATATGTAGTTTTTGAACAATGTATGATTAACTTTGATTATTAAATGTTATGTGACAATTTAAATTGTCACACCCCGATATTTCCACGTATTACCGGTGGGCCCAGTGGGGAGTATCGTGACGTAGTTGATATCATTATAGTCAAATAATCACAGTTCAATGCACAAGGAAGTCTAAAGTAATAATAATACAAACCGATTCGAAAGTATAATAAGGTATTACACAACGGTTGTATATGGATCCACAGGCGGATCTTAAAACAGAAAAATAAACACTGTTCAACAGACTTTAGATGTTTAGAACTTGCAAGATTCCTTATTAACGCCCTGAGCTCCCAGTCAATTTCGTACAGTACCTGTCACTTAATCTTTTTGGAAAATACGTCAGTTTACACTGGTAAATACAATTAACTGACTCTTTTGAAAACATTTATGAAAATTGATTTAAATGCACAAGACACAAATATCCTTTTATAACTTGGGACAATTATATAAAAATAATCTTGTATACAGATTTGCATGTTCGTTATACATTCAGGGCCCGATATAGAAACCGAGTCAAGATTAACAGACACACCACAAGTATAGGCCCACAAGAGAGTGAGATACCGTTTTTCCTACGCAACTGTCAGGTGTATGCATACACCCCGTGCTTAAGACGTGACCATTTTAATAATGATGCCAAGGATATCCGGGACATGGTCATTAACCCCTAAAGGCTTTATTTCAAACAAGACATATTAAAACGGGTTACCTCAATAATTTAATCACAATCCCATTAAACATTCAATACCCGACCAAGCACTATTATTATAATACCGTATCCTAAGCCCGTATAGGGAAATAAGTTAAAAGTATTTACCTGAGCTAAAATGTAATTTTATTCTCAGCCGTATATTCAAATCAGCAAGCCCAAGTACCTCTACTGGGGCTCTCAATCTGGAACGAAGGTTTTATTAACCTATTAGATTCCTAACGGGTCTTATTTAAGTTGTAACTTAGACCGGTTAGTTTTAAGGAAAGGTTTACGGTTCAAAACGCAAGATTAAGCGAAGACCGGATTAGAATGTGATTTAGACCCGACAAGTATGGAGACTTGTATAATATGGGTAATCTAAACACATTCTGAATTTTGAAGTGAAAATGATAAGGTTTGACCCGTTTCGGTTAATTTATGTAAACTAGTTACATAAACCGTACCGAACGCGTAAAATGCATAACGGGTAACCAAATGAGTCATCAACATGTTTCACAAGTTAATATGCCTTAAATATGTTGTGATATCAGTAGGATACCTTCCATCATGCACAAATCGGATTTAAAATCAATTTAAGCCCTGTAGGGGTATTTTGGTCATTTTAAAGTTTATAAAGAGGTTAAATAGAAACCTGAGGTTCTGGTCTAAAATAACCAGTAGAAATATTTATTTTAATAAGTTATATCAGTAAGATATCATATATACATGAAATTTATCATTTATGGCCAAACTATGCACCGTAGGGGCATTTTGGTCATTTCACATATGTTAAAAGAGCCAATTTTGGAAATCTGAGTTCAAAACTTTTAATTACTATTTAAGTCTAAAACTTATTCATAACATCAGTAGGTAACAAGTCTTAGGTGCTAAATATGGTTTTAAACCATACTATGCGCCTAAATCGCATAAAAGTCGGTATTTGATGATATTCGGATTGATTAAGGAAATCTGAGATTTTGATCAGCATTTACTGTTTAAAATAACTTATTTAATATATAAAATTAGTAGAAAAAGGTTTGGTATGTAAAGGATGTGTAAAACTCATTTTATTAGCGAAAAGGGCATTATCGTCAATTACCGAGTCTATGCGAGAACTCTATGTTATGATCAGTTTAAAATTTAATAAAAATTTCCAAAAATCCCTAAATTTTATATCACATCAGTGGGTAGAAAGTTTGGTGTCAAAATTTGGGTTTAAATAGGCTTTACGCCGAAAATACCGTTTAATTAAATAAAAGCTTTCAATTTACGATATCGAGCATAACTCTTAATTTAGATCTCAAACTGATGTCAAAATTTTAGGACATGTTTATAAATCAGTAATAAATATTTTTTTCCTCTCACATTCTCAAAAATCTCGTTTTTATATCAAAAGGGCATAATGGTCAACTTTTAAGCAATTAACGGAAACATGCAAATGATTCGGATTTCAAAGGAACCATGTCGTATAACATTGGAGGGCTATACTAACATATAATATGGTCCTAAAGGAATCCTAAGGCATATCTAAACTAAGCTAAATCGGGTCAGAACTGAAAGTCAAAGCAAAAGTCAACTCTTGCGACTTTCGGTTGCGAAACGAGCCTAAACTTAGAATTGTCGGGTTGAACATGCCTAGACATGTTCAATTAATATTTACCAAGTTATTAAAGTGACAAAACTGATTTTATTGCCTTTACATCATTAGTTATGAATTTTATTTAAAAACCGACTCGTTTGACTTTTACTTTAATTACTTTAACCCGACAATTAACTAAGCAAACGTGGTAATTAGGAGGTGCCCTTTTGAGGGTTTAATACCTACCTAATTACGATCACGTAGCCATGTTCGTTGCGAACAATGGCTCGACCGTTTAAAAGTCAAAGCGTTTATCACGAACGCTTGACTTTTCGGCTTTAAGAGCCAAACAACTTGACTAAGCACGAAAGGAACACTTACAAGTGGTCCTCAGGACTGATAAGAACTCAAAAGGAGGCTCCAAATGATCAGGATCCTCATATTTGAGATAGAGAGCAAGAACCCAAGAAGAAGGTGTGAATTTCAAATGAATTCAAGCCCCTTTATATAGTTTTTGGGATTGCATAGGATCATGACAAGTGTTGGAAGGGGCCATGAGATGATTACAGGTGTTTTACCATGTTTTAATACCATCAAAGAGCCCCTAGAATTGATTTTAGTGGTTTAGAATGGCTTGGAGTGGTTTACAAGCCAAAAAAAAAAAACGAAGCTGCCCAGACCTGGGCGTAGGCTACGCTGCAGGGGGCGTAGGCTACGGCCTACACAGATCAGACACACACAACAACTTTCATAAATTACAGAATCAGTCCCTGCACGTGTTAAATGCCATTTCTGACACATTTAAGGCCCGTTAAGCCATTTTCAAAGCTCTATAATGATGCCTAAACATAGGAAACATAAAACATGCTAAAAAATATGTCGGATGTCAGTTAGTTTGGTCGTACGGTTGCGTTGTTCGGCTAATTACGATGAAACACGAACGGACGCGAAAAACGATCCAAATTATGCGAAGAATGGAATTTTATCATGCCAATCACTAAAATAAAATATTTTAATGATTACATAAATTTTTGGATGTCCGGATATATTCGGAACGTAAGATATGCGCGAAAATACAAACTTATGCACTTTTTGACGCTTTTAATCCCTGTTGATCAAATGAGTTTATTTTTTGGGCACCAAACACCTCTAAGCCTATTTCTAAGCTATGTAAAGGATATTTAGGGCATGTTTAACTTATGATCATATTCCGGAAGGTTCGAATCGACAGACTTTTGCAGTTTGACGCAAATAGTCCCTCTAATGCGCAAACTTGCGCATATCATCGTTTAATAGCATCGAAGCCTTATCTAATCCATATTAGGCATTATTGGGAGTATTATTAAACATCACGATGCTTCGGGTTCGTAAAAAGGTCATTCAGAGGTATAATTAAACATATTGACGCTTTTAACCCCTTAAACTTGCAAAGTTGCGCGTAACGTCACTTAAAGGCATAAAAACCCTAGACGGCCAATAATTGGCATTCCTGAGAGTGTAATCAAATATCATGAAGCTCCCAGTTTGTTAAAAGGTCACTCAGAGGTAAGAATTAACATGTTGACGCTTTTAACCCTTCATCGCGCAAACTTTCAATTAATTACGCAAACGGCTACTCTTGATCAACAAGTGGCTCGTATGTGAATAGGAACACCGTGAAACGTCATTCGAAGGCTTATACTAAGCACGTTGACACTTTTAGTCCTTTCGCATTCAAAGTTTTCGATTTTTCACAAAAACAGTCCTTCAAATTCAACGTTTGACTTTATTAGGGTTTAGTACACGTGTCAACATATCATTGGAAGTGATTTTACGAGGTGTTACATAAATGGACATATTTAAATATCGTAACAATGATTAGTTGTCAAGAGCTATGGGCAATCATCATGCCCCGTACCTTTCCGCTGCGGGTCCGGGTGTGACACTTGTCATCTACTGGTGGAGTTGGAACACCGTGCATATTGGGCGTTGAAAGCAGTTAATCTGGATATGGATAGTGCGGGTAAACATCAGTTTCTCTAGTTGCATGAATTAGAGGAGTTAAGAGATGAGGCGTATATGAGATCACTAGGCTATAAGGAGAAGATGAAGAGGCAACATGATAGTAAGCTAAGAGGAAATAAGGAGTTTAACCCGGGAGACAAAGTCCTTCTTTTTAATTCTAGATTAAGATTGTTCCCAAGTAAACTTAGGTCTAGATGGTCGGGACCGTACATAGTTGTCCAGGCTTTTTCATACGGTACGATTGAGTTGAAGAGTGGGGATGGTAAGAAGTTTAAGGTGAATGGTCATCGTCTGAAGCACTAAATCGAGGGACCAGGAGAGGAGAGATTGGTGGAGGAGCTTGACCTCCCATTAGTTGGTACTTGAGAGTGAGTTGAGAGCTGGTTTGTAGAGTTTGTAGAGCTGGTTTTTATTTTTGTACATTTTATTTTGTTTTAATTTTATTTAGTTTTAGTTAAGTCGGTCTTTTTTGAGTCAGTTTTACGCCTGGGTTTGTTTGTTCTATCATGTGCATGTTTATTTGACCCACCCGTACTCAATCTCCATTCGGGTGGTGATTTTAGAGCTGTAATCTTTTTGTAAAGGCAACCCAAGTGTACCAGTTTGTCAAAGATGATCACGAATGGAATGCTATACGATCATATTTGGTTGGAATGAAGACACGCACAGCTGATTTCTATCCTAACCAGCTAAGTCTTTTCCAATTTTTTGTATATTATTTTAGGTTTTTATTTCTTATTTGTTTTTAGTTAGTTTTCCATCCACATTGAGGACAATGTGAGATTTAAGTGTGGGGATGGGAGACTACGTCTTTTTAGGTAGATTTGAATCGAAAAAATTTTAAAAAATAAAATTCAAAAAAAATTCAAAATTCAAAAAAAATAAAAAAAATGAAAAAAATAGAAAATGTTCTTGAAAATTTTGCAAATAAATGGAAAATGATAGAAAAATTAGGATTTTTGATTTTCAAAATATTATATATATGAGATAAAATCAAATAAAAGACATACTTTCCGGGATGTACTGGTAGGCCCAGCCAACTTAGAAGGTTCCCTAGATTGTTCTTAAGATTACCTAATTTTAAATCATGAAATCTTGTGGATTCTCATCTTAGGGGAAATAGAAAAGCCGAAACTATTGATAGTATAAAAGGAACCACTATAAGTAAATAACCTATAAGTATTTTTAATTAAATTGGCACACCTTATCCTTTTTATGAGAATAAACCCGGATTCTGGTGGCGCCTAAAAAAAATTCCATCATCCATCTATATGAGCTAAAAAAAAAGATGACTGAAGCCTATTGTATTAACCACTGGGGTGGTGACTCGAGTGGGGTATACCCGCTGGGTGGAAGTTAAAAAAATGTGAGGCTCATGGTGTTTCTCACTGGGATAGCGACTTGGTGATAATGCCCTCTGAGTTAAACATGAGAAAAAAAATGCTAAAGCTCATAATCATCATCCATCATTCCATAAAAATTTAATTTTAAATACATAAGGGTTATTTATATAAAGTGGTAGATTTTTAATCGATTCCTTATAAGCTTGATATGGGATTAGGTGGATTTGTGGACATTAAGTGTGAGACCCTTAGATGAATTGTTAACCTGAACATAAAGCTAGCATAAAAGGGGCCTGATGAGTTGGCGGTTGGGTTTAGGTGGATAACAATACCGGTAATCATGGTTATACGTGTTTTTGTCTTTTAATAAAGAAATCTAAAAGTTTTTGAAACCAATTATCCTAGTTATGATTCCATTGCAAAGTGTTATTTTTTTCGGGACGAAAAAAAGTTCAAGTGTGGGGATATTTGATGTGTTGTAAAACACATGCGATTATCCTATGTAAATTATATAGTTTTTTGTAGTTTTAGAGTCGTTTTTATTAGTTTCTAGATTTTATTTTATTAAATTGTGTAATTGTAGGTCCCGATGCGAAAAAGAAATGAAAACGAGCTAACACGATAAGTTAATAAACAAATAAAAAAAAGTTAGCATTAAGAAAAAACTGCAATTTAGAGAATCATGTTTATAATATACTATTGCAATTAGTGTCATTGAATGAGGTAATCTATACTATATAATAAAAGAAACCATTTTTAGGACACTTGTCATCATATTAGGCCATTTCTTATAGATAATTATTATTTTAGTTTAATTTTTTCTAATTAATTATAGATAATCCTCCTACTAAATATTATTTAGTTTAATTATTAGTTTTATATTTATCTATTTACTTCAAATTCAAACTTAGTTATCTAATTTGATATTAGAGTAAATTACGATTTTAGCCTCTTTGGTTATATCACTTTTACACTTTTAGCCCAAAAAGGAATTTTTTTAACATCTAAGCACTTAACGTCTTTTTTTTCTAACCCTTTTGGACACCAACGTCATTTTTTCTAACCCTTTTGGCCCCTAAAAGTAAATGGATGGGGTTAGTGTTTGAGACCAAAAAGATTAGAAAAAAAAGACTTTGGAGGCTCAGATGTTAAAAAAATTTATTTTTTTGGCTAAAAGGGTAAAATGATATAACCACAAAAGACAAAATCGTAATTTACTCTTGATATTAACTATATATTTGAACGTTTTGTTTAGTTTGTTATCAAATAGATTTTACGAAATTTAAAATAAAATTAACTAATATTATTTATCATTTCTACATTTACAAGTTTTAAATAAATGGTTAAATTTATTGAGACTTCGTTACAGTTACAAGTTTTAAATAAAGGGTTAAATTTATTGAGACTTCGTTAACAAATTTACTACAATATAATAATCTATTTATTTCAATCTAAATACATATCTATACTATATAATAAAACATTAATGTGTGACACTTATCATTCATTGTAAGCATTTATTTTATGATTTTCTCGGTTCACTTCCAAACTTGTCTTATATTAATCAAATAAATAAATGAATAATGAGCTAATATTAAATTTCATCCTACATTAAATTTTGAATACCATTCTTCTATTTTTCTAATAAAATATTATTCTAAAATTTAAATTGTTAATTTAAGATATTTTTAAATAAAACAAATTATTTATCACGAAAACCAAACTTTGTATTAATATATGAAATATTTTTATTTTCATTACTAAAAAAATTATTATATCAATTTTATTACATAATTTATAAATCAATTTGTCGGAATTGGTACCACCATTTTATCACTCAAATAGATGCTAATTTGCTTCTTGAATAACATATCTTCTTTTCAAGAACCATCATTACAATCACCATATCCATCGCGTATCGAGTATTATCCATTAGGATATAGAAAGATATGACTTTTTTATTATTGGTATATAAAATTAGATTTATTAAACTCGTGTAATACACGTAGTTTTTTAAAGATATACTTTTTTTATTATTTACTATACAAAATTACATCTATTCGACCTGTGTAATACATGAGGTTTTTTAAGATATAACTTTTTTATTATTTTATATATAAAATTAGATTTATTCAATTCGTACAATACACGAGATTTTTAAGGATATATATATATTTTTATTATTTAGTATAAAAAATTACATTTATTCAACCCGTGTAATACACATATTTTTAAAGATGTAACTTTTTTATTATTTGGTATGTAAAATTATATTTATTCAACCCGTGTAATAAATTAGGTTTTTTAAAGATGTATTATTTTATTATTTGGTAAACAATATTACATTTATTCAACCCGTGTAATACACATGGTTTTAAAGATATAACTTTTTTATTTGGTATATAGAATTATATTTATTCAACCCGTAAAATATGGTTCTTATAGATATAACTTTTTTATTATTTAATATATAAAATTATATTTATTAAAACCGTGCAATAAAGGAGATTTTTAAAGATATATTGTTTTATTATTTAGTATATAAAATTCATTTATTCAACTCGTGTAATACACGGGGTTATAACCTAGTTAATATAATAGTTTCATTTGTTTCTATATCCTACGTACATAAAAGAGATCATAAATATATGGTAGGTAATAGTCACAAAGTATTAGTTAAAGATAGTGTTGGAAATTCCATCGATCGCAGGTAATAAGAGCTCATCTAGCTGGGCTGGGCTTAGTCAACGAAAGAAAAAAGGAATTTTAGGTCGGTGGTGAAAAATAATAAAAAGTGGGCGCAATATATTTTGACGGCAACAAGTTTTATGACGCCAAAATTTCTTTTGTAGGAAGAACTTTACGAACGAAGCAAGGCAACATCAGACGCAAACGAGAGGCATAGAAGGAGGTGACAAGCTGTTTGTGATTGAATATTGCAACCCGTAACAGTTTCGTATTCGATTCTTCTTATTTAAACATTATAAATAAACAACAAGTTTTAGTTTAGTTAATTGTACTCTAAGCTTTAGGTGATTTTCAAAAAATATTGAATTATGTGGTTTTAAATGTTTATAAATTAGAAAGTGAAGTGCATTATTAATAAACAAATATATATATATAGGCTAATTATAAGGAGAAAACCCACTCCAGTTGACTAAACCCTGAAAACTCACACATGTGGCTAGGATTGATCCACATATGATTTTACATTGAGAGTAGGCAAGGGCATAACCGTCTTTTTCCCTCTTTTCCTTTTGAGATTTGTGTGACCCCTTGATTGTGTAAGTCTGCACACGCAGACCTTTCAAGCCCTTTCATCATTTTGCTTGTTCTTGTCATGAGTTTCATTAATTACATATTGTACTTGTGTATATTAAAATAAGTTTCTAATATCTTCTCTTTTTGTTCTTTTTACATATTCATGGATATAATAATATCACCCATAATCTCACATCTCATTTATTTCGAACCAGTGCAGTGAGAGAAAGAAACCATACTCAACATTGAAGGCTATTTGCATTTAACATGGCTGATTCGAACAGCCAACACCATCGGACCGTTGCCGGTGGTACGGAGACACTCATTGATCATCCTGGTTCACCCTTAAATGTTGTTCCTCATAATCTTTCACCTGTTTTTGCATTTAATGAAGATGAAGATGCATTGTTTGAGAGTAGGGTTGTTGAAGAACCTGATCCTATTTCTTCAGAGTTTCCAGGTGAGTTTTTTTTTTTTTTTTTCCTGTTTTATTAATGTACAGCTTTAAATGCATACGAGTACTTTTGTAATTAAGGATTTCTTGTTTAGTTTTTCATTGGATTGTTCTTGTTTCATTTTCTTTGTTTTTTATTTTGTATGTGTAGCATCAGTTCTGAATCAAAATGCCACAAATGATGATGAAGATGGTGTTCAGGATTGTACTTTTACACAGTTGCTATCAACAGGTCATTTTTGTTTATGTGAAACCATGATTTTTTTTTCTATAGGGTTATTGTAACACACCGTTAGTTTTATGCTTCGTAGTTTGTTATTATTATTATTTATTTTATTTCTTATGTTGGTAGAGGAGGAAATGTGTGGTTAGAGTTGTATTTTTATTTTTTATGAAACAAGCTTTTATATTTTTTGTAGAAGGTGAAAAATGTGTGGCTACACTTGTATTAAGTTTTTATGAAACAAGCTTATATATTTTGTAGGAGGTAAAAACATGTGTGGTTGGACTTGTATTAAGTTTTTATATTTTTTTGGAAGGGGAAAACAGGCTTGGGAAAACATTCGAGATTACATTTTTTGGTTACAAAAAAAATTCCACCAGCATCTACACTTTTTGGTGACATAAAAAAAATGTACTACCATGTTTTTTTTTTTGCATTTTAGTGAAACGTGTGTAAACTTGTTTTTGAGAATACAATGTTACATGTAAAAAAAAATTAACCTATACGTGTTAAAATTTATTAAACAATACAATGTTTTCTAAGACTCGTGATCTTTTTTTGTAGGTATTCATGCGAACGAGGAGTTTTATGTTCACCACACACCCAATGGCACTAGAATGTGGTGTCCTAATGTTCCTATTGTTTTAATGCCTGTTGTTGGTTCTGTACATGAAACGTGGAACGACGTGTTCAGTATGTACAAGGACTATGCTGTGTATTCTGGGTTTTCTATTCGTAAGGGGCAAACCAAGAGATGGAAGGGTTTTGTCACTCACCAGTATATAAGGTGTACTAAATATTCAAAACCACAGATTAGGCGTAAAACTGATACCTTGGAGCAGTCAACCTTGACTATTAGGCAAAGTAATTTCACAGTGACAGATTGCAAGGCTAGTATACTGGTTAAGTTTTCTGAGGGCAGCTCTATGTGCACAGTGGTAGGGTTCCATGAGCACCATAATCATCCCTTTGTTGAGCGTTTTAATCGTGACCTAAGTAGGATTTCAAGGAAACTACCCTTTACATCCAAATAGTTTATCCATAACATGAGTTTGAACAGAATTGGTCCAATTGTTTCTCACAGAATTTTAGTGTCCCTGATGGGTGGACATCACAATGTACGTGGGACGCCAACTGATTTTAAGAACTGGAGCCAGTCGGTTAGGCTTTATATTGGTGACCGTGATGCGCAACTTGTTATAGATCGTTTGAAAGAAAGATCGGAGAGCTTACCAGACTTTTACTATGAGTTTGTGGTTGAGAAAGGGCAATTGAGGTCGATTTTTTGGGCAGACGAAATTTCCAAGATAAACTATGAGGTGTTTGGTGATGTGTTAGCTTTTGATGCGACTTATCACACTAACAAGTAAGGTTTTGCAAACTGGCACTTTTTTTCCCATTTAACATATTATTACCTTTTGTTTTTTTTTCTTTGTCACGCAGGTACAACATGATTTTTGTTCCTTTCACTGGTGTTGACAATCATAAACAATGTGTGACATTTGGTGCTGGCTTGCTATTCAATGAAACCACCGAGTCTTACAAGTGGTTACTTGAATCATTTCTGAAGGCACACAAGAAGCAACCAAAGTTAGTTCTGACGGACCAGGACCCTTCAATGAAAGCTGCCATTTCCGAGGTTTTCACAAACGCTCGGCACCGCCTTTGCATGTGGCATATTATGAAAAAACTCCCAACCAAGGTTTTTTTAATTTATCAATCTTGTTTGAGAAGTTTTTATTTTGTTACCTCTTTTAACAGTTTGGGGTCCTGTTATTTATAGATTGCTGGAGACCTATTACAAAACTCTGAGTTAAGAGCATTGATGCATCGTTTGGTGTGGAGTATTCACATGAAACCATCTACATTTGAGACGCGTTGGCAACTTTTGATGGAGGAATATGGGTTACAAGATCACGACTGGTTGAATGATATGTACTCAATTAGGGACCAATGGGTACCTGCCTACTTCCGTGATATCCCAGTGTGCTGTCTGATGAAGACTACATCAAGATGTGAAAGCTCTAACTCAAGCTTCAAGGTCAACTCTACTAGTGCTAACACACTAGTTCAGTTCATGCTATGTTATGAAACTAGGATAGACAATCAGTGTTACAGGCAACGTGTTGCAGAGTTTAAAACCTCCTCTAGTGTATTCATGGACACTACTGATTTAGCTATCGAGAAGCACGCTTTTGAGCTGTACACACATGCAATTTTTACAGAGGTAAGAAAAGAGATATACAAGGGGAAGTTGTTTTGTTACATTCTAAACACGGAGGATTGTGATGATGTTCGTGTTTACAATGTGAATCAGTTGGACAAGCGAAGCAATGCAACCAACACATTCACGGTAACTGTGATGTATCCTTATGATGACATCTTTTGTTAAAGCTTTCATTATGCTTTTTTTCACAGAAGCTTAATAATGTGTTTTGGTGTTTTTGTAGGTTAAACTTGAGTTGAGAAATCAGTCGGTCTCTTGTTCATGCAACAACTTCATCCGTATTGGATATCTGTGTAGGCACATCTTTTGTGTTTACCGGGTAAACAATATTGAAAAAATCCCTGCCCAGTTTGTTGTTAAGCGTTGGACTAGGGACGTGCTTCCCAAAAGTATATTTTCTATTGAGCGTCGATACGGTGTTGACACCCGTCCACAAGCTGTTGCGAGAAGTCAGATTCTTGAGATTGTAACCGAATGTGTAGACGCATTAAGAAGTGATGTTGGAGGACTTTCTACTTTCGCTGAGCAGATAAAGGAACTGAAATGCAAGTTACTAAATGGAGGACCAGTTGATGACGAAGCCAAGAATGATAACTATGCTGCTGTTGAAGAATTGCTTGGTGTTTCTTTAGATGGGGACGTAACTCTCAACAATCCAGACGGGATCAGGAACAAAGGATGCGGCAAACGTCGACGATTGTCTAGAGTATCGCAGGATGGAACAAGCAACTCTGCTGTCAAACCTCCCAAAACACCAAGGCTTTGCCGAACATGTATGAAGTACGTGACTGGGCATGATTCAAGAAATTGCAAGAAAAAGAAGAAGAATAAATCGGGTAACGAGGACGAGGACGAGGACTCAAGCTCTGCGAGTCAGGAGTCCACTTGATTTGGTATTTATTTTGATGTGTGTGCTGTGCGTGTTTTGAAAACTTGTATGACGCCAGCTTTTTGGTCTCCATTTTAGTGGAGCGGAACTAAACTTTGATCATCCCTTTTGTTTTTTTTTTGGGCTCCCTTTTGTAGATGCACATGTTTGCATGTTTGCATAACCTTTTGTTTTAATGTTTCATAACCTTTTGTAGATGCACATGTTTGCATGTGTAGATTATCGGAAAATGGATGCACATGCATCTGTTTGCATGTTAGGATGTATGTGGGTTTGGTATTGTCACACCCCGACCACGTGTAACATACAAAACGTGGCGGAAACGTCGGGGAGTGTTGTAACAGAATTAATGTTTCATAACCATTGATACCAAAAAGTGTTTCATTTTATTAAACATTGAATAATTACATCGTCTGGAAATCTAAATACACAATTTAAACATAGTCTATCATTGTTATTGAGTCACTAAGGCCTTGTCCAGTCCTATGTGAGCATGCATCCTATCGATTGATATCTTTCAACAATACCTGAAACACATGTGAAAACGAGGTCAGCAAAGAAATGCTGGCGAGTACATAGGTTTTGTGAAAATAAGATTCATGACTTCTGTTTAAGAAAATGTTTAGTCATGAACCTTGTAATTTGCTTTGTCTTTGTAAATCATTTGAAAAATAATAAGTTCAGATGATATGTATAAATAAGAGAATAATGCATGATTAAATGAATAACCATGTAAAATGAGTTTGTATAAGATAAGTTGTTTGTAAAAGGATGTCTTGTGAAAAGTATGTTATTTGTATAAAATGTTATATATCTTAAATTGAAATGATTCAAATAACGTTACGATATGTAATACCATACAAACATTTATATATAGGAAGTACCAGCGGCGTATCCACCATGCTTGTATCATATTACACACGCATCGTTACTAAAATCACTTACCCAAACAAACCACCAATGTAAGATGTCTATGTTTAAACAAATTGTCAAACGTATTGAAATAATATGTCAAAATGTTCATGTCAAGATGTAAATCATGTTATGTATAACCAATGTCAAAAGTGTTTGTGTCAAATGTAAACCATGTAATGTGTAACCAAAATGATATGTATGGCTAGTGAAATGCATCAACTAAACCATAGGTGAAACGCACAAAACAAAGTATTTAAGTAAAACTTGGTTTAAATCAATACTATGTTTCGTGGAAATGCATGATCAAATGTAAATCATGTCCAAATGCTTACCCAATCGTTAAAACTTTTTGTGAAATCGTTCAAATCGTTCTTGTTGTTTTAATCGTTCAAATCGTTCTTGTTTTAATTGTGAAACTACTTTTTGGTCGATTTTCTAATAACATTCAAACCTTCTTGACTCGTTCATCATTCCAACTCGTTCTCGTTCTTAACAAACCCTTACCAAAGGGTAAATTAATAATTACAGATTCAGTCGTTACCCAAAATACCCACACATAACCATGGGTATAGAGAATAACGGGATTTGTCAGATCCTATGGTACCATAACCTAATACTGGTCGGCTTGATCATTGCTAATGAATGTCATTGGTTATGTAACTACAACCAACAAGTTTGTTCACTTTATTGAAATCGTTCTTGAAACCATTGTAATTGTTTTTGAAACCATTGTAATCGTTCTTGAAATCATTGTTAAGATATTTAGCACATACGAGTCACCCCAAAACAGTTGAAAACAGTAAAAGAGAGGAATAATGTACTCGCCTGAGAATGCTTAGAGGTCTTGAACAACAACCAAACAAAGCTTGAGGGAGCACGGAATCAGTCGGCAATCTAAAACTATATAAATAAACCGGACTTAAATCGGGAGATCGGATAGGATGAGGCTTGGTAAACCAAATGAGTATTGGAACTCATATGATATGGTTTAACAAGGCCTACATACTACATTGAGACTAACCTAAGTGCTTTCGACCCGTCGCGACCCATTAAGGTAGCTTATGCTACTTTAACGCGTCGTGCGCGTGAAACGCGTTCGGACCGTCTAACTAGTCCTATGACAAGTGTTATATGCCTAAACATGTTACATAATCAGTTATGTGACAAAAGTTTAGGTTACATATGCTTTATTAACAATTATACATGAAAAGGGTATTCTGGTAATTTACCTAAGGCATATAAACTACCTATCATACAACTATTCAAACGAAGCGACCATAGGGTATAACCTCGGAAGGTTATTCCCTACCTACTATGGTCACCTAATGTATTTGGTCAGATCCTAATGATCGACCAAATGGGTCGGGTTCGAAGGTATAAGCGATTTATTAGATCGCTTACCCTACGACCCTAGACAACGTGGTAATCAGTAGGCATAGTCCCAAGGGACTATAACCAACGTGATTACACTCACGTTGCGAAGTTCAAACGAACTTCGCATTGACCATAAACTGGTCAACGCAGAAAGTCAAACAAAGTTTGACTTTCAGACTCGAAAAGACTCGAAAAGCAATAAAAGAACGAAAGAATACTTACGAAGGGTCCCCGAATGCTAATCTAGATCCAAATAACTCAGGTATGAAACAATGGTTCCAACTTAGAGTCTTTTGGATCAGATTCTTGTGAGTTTAGAAGTGAAGTGGGTTGGGTATTTATAGTATTCGGAGAACCGTTAAGATCGTTTCTTGGAAAAGGGGGCACGATCAAAGCCGTACACTTGTCGGAACCCTATGGTAGCTCATTTGCCACTCACCATAGGAAATTGACACTTGGAATTGGGATTGGGGGTGCAAAACAGCTGCAAACAGGCTGTTAAACATTGAATCTGGTCTGCAGAGGCTGACGCGGCCCGCTTCAGGATACACCAAAACTAATGGTGTTACAGTTCAAATTGGCATACTTTCGCAGTTTGTCAAGTTTAGTCCCTGTAAGCGATTTAACTTGATTTCGGCATACCAAAGCCTTCAAAACTTATTTCTAAGTTACGTAGAGGTATTTTAAGGCATGTTAAGCCTATGTAACTATTCCGGAGTATTCGTTGCATTAAACTGGTTATATTTACGCATCGGTGCGCGTATAACCTTCCAGAAAGCGATTTAGAGTTTGAAATCGAACAAGAATCGATATGTGCAAATGATACACATATTTTTACAAATCCCAAGTATGAAATACAATATTTCATTGGTTTGGTATTTGTTTGATGGTCGCAGTGACCCAGGTGTCACAGTCTCCCCTACTTTAGGAAATTTCGTCCCGAAATTTAATCAGAGGAAACTTGTGAGAGCTTGAAAACATGAAGTTGAAAAGATCGAACAACATTGGTTAGGGTTCTGAACTTCTAGTAACCTTAATAACATTATGCTTCCAATGTAAGAGGGACACTTATCTACAAGTATATGAAGCGCCATTGGTGCGTCCACCGTACCTCCATTACATCGTTCTCATTTTGTTATTGTTGTCACTATCGGTTCTTACACATAATAAATCCTACTGGGTTTCTGTGCACTAAATTTCATAATTATGTACGCGTCCATAATTAGACAATTCCTTGCACAGTTCACACAGTCTATTTTATAATGCGTAGGGTAAAACCAAATGAACAAACCTGTGATGAGTGTGATTGGACCACCATAGGGTCCTTTCAGCTGTATCATCACATGCCATTCTTGACCAGATCTTGAATCAATCTTTAACTAGACCACTCAAAGGTCCCTCATCGAATCATGGAATGGTACTATATAACCCAAGGGTCTTAACTTCCACGTAGAAGCCCATAAGGATTTAAGGTAGTACCTTTTGAATATCCTACTATGAATCCCTCATATGAAGATATGAAAGATTCTATGAGGATTTGAAAATCGGATCACACAAAAACATAGAGGAGAACACATAAACACATATCACATAATCGCATAATCGCATACTCGCATAATTGTTTAATTTGACCTTTAAATTTGTTATCTTTAGACACGGTATTTAAAGCATACTAGGAATCAAATCCTTAATTGCATCAATTTGGATGGATCCACATGAATACCCTGCTTGTTGACTACATGACCCAAAAATTGAACTTCTTTAAGCCAAAATTTCCTCTTGGAGGATTTAGCGAAAAGTTTGTTCCTTCTTTAGGGGTTCCAATGTCAACGAAGGTGTTGATCGTGATCGGCTCGGGACATGAATAGATCAAGATGTCATCAATAACAACAATGACGAACTAATCCAAATAAGGCTTGCAGACTCTATTTATTAAGTCCATGTAGATGGCTGGAGCATTTGTCAACCCAAAAGGCATGACTGTAAACTCGTAATGGCCATACTTTGTGCAGAAAACCGTTTTGGGAATATCTTCTTCGAGAATACAAAGTTGATGATACCCAAAACGCAAATCGATCTTGGAAAAGCTTGAAACGCTATGCAGTTGATTGGAGAAATCGTTGATTTAAGGTAGGGGATATCGATTCTTAATGGTAAGCTTACTAGGCTTACGTTAATCGATATACATTCGAAAAGATCCATTTTTCTTTTCACAAAGAGGACAGGAGTTTCTCCAAGGTGAAAAGTTCGGACGGATGAATCTTTTATCAGACAACTCTTGAAGCTGTTTTGATAATTCTTGCATCTCGAACGGTGCAAGACGATAAGATACTTTAGATTTAAAAGAAACAAGTGTTTGAGGTTCTTAGGGAGATCACAAGTGATCATAAAAATGACAGAACCACACGAGTAGTTTTGTCTTTGTGTTGACATCATAAGGTTGGATCAAACATTCATACAATTGCATTAGTTAAAAAATAAAACCACAAATTTTTATTTATATAACAACCGCATTGTCTTTAAATGTTACAAGATAACAACCAGAGGAAATACAAAATGCTAATTGTTCACTCCTTCATCATTGAGTGCCTCATTGATGTTAAACACTCGACCACGTGCTGGATTCACATTGACGTTGACGTTCGCATTTGGGTTTGCGTTAGCATTTGCATTCACCAGTCTCGGACAGTTGTGGCGGAAGTGACCAATCTCTCCGCAGTTGAAACATGACCCCAGTGGGAATCTCACAGCATTACCTTGAACCGGAGCTTGAACCTGAGCAGCCTGATTTTGTCCCAAACGACAAACATTGGCCAAATGCCCAAGTTTACCACACGTCGTGCATTGCCAGCAAGCTTGTTGTACCGCGTGATGACCGTTGCAGCGTGCACAATGAGGTGCGGTACCGGCATATGCTTTCTTTGCAGGTGGCTGAGCTGGTGGGTTCCGCGGGTTCTGAGCAGTTTGTGCTGTAACAGCAAAGTTCTGAACACCCTTTCGCTTTCTTGATTTCTTTGACGTCTCACCTTCCTTACCCTTCTTGTTTTGACCTTTCTTGCTATCCTCCTTGTCAGACCCCTGCTTCTTACCCTTGTCACCCTTTCTGTGTAACCTATTCTTCCGAATCTGCGACTCAGTCAATGTCGCAGCTAACTCGATCGCCTGACGGAGTGTGGTAGGGCTACTACCAGTAAGGATGTCTTGTACCGAGTCAGGTAGGCCGTCGATGTACCTTTTGATAGCCTTGTCGAGTGGGGTAACCATTGTCGGGCAAAGCAGACTCAACTCCTCAAACCTATCAGTATACGCCCTGTGCTCACCACTATCTTGCTTCAACTCATCAAATTCCTTCTCCAAAGCTCGCTGCTCATGACGAGGACAGAATTCCCTCATCATAAGGGCCCTAAGTTCAGCCCATGTCTGTGCTAGAGCAACTTCTGCACCACGATCCCTCATAACCCCGTTCCACCATGTGAGAGCCCTCTTCTGAAACACACTCGAAGAAAACTCGACCTTGCGATTGTCAGGACACTGCACGTGGCGGAAAGTATTCTCAATGCTCTCGAACCATTGAAGAAGCCCAGTCGCTCCTTCAGAACCACTAAACTTGAGTGGTTTAGCCTGGTTAAAATCCTTGTATTTGCATGGAACATTGTTGTTGTTGTTGGCTTGGTTCCATTGAGCAAAGAGGTTTGGGAATTGAGCAGCCATTTGCTGCGCAATGATTTCTGCCAATTCGGCAGTCGCTATCTGGCTTTCGCGTCGAGGAGGCATTCTAAAAGAGGAAACATGAAAGGGAACGAGTGAGAGAATTAGACGAAAAGAATGAGATGAAACAAATCCGATGAAAGCAAGGATAGTGGTCATTTGTTTGTTACTACAAAGCAACAAACGACACACAGTGACTAATCAAAGTAAATGGGTCAAAAATAATGTATCGCGAAGACATGCTCGCCTATAAGTGAACACTCATCCCAAGAATTCCCAGGTAAGCACAACTGGTCTCGCGTCTGATGAGATGTATACGAAGTGCTTGCCTAGACAGAAAACCCAGAACACAGGCATTCACCCTTCCAGTTTGCACGTGTTCACATTATTTAAAACCTAAAATCTTGACGAGGTTTTGAAAACTCAAAGGGGTTCAAAACCATATAACAGAGGGTTCAAAACCTAGTAATCAATCATCCTAGAACAGATGATTAGTTTTCAAAGCGGTTTTGAAATTTATGTTCTTGTTGTGGTCGTCGCCTAAGGATAGGTGACGGTATTGTTTTATGACTAAACGCAAGTAAACTCGCGTTAGGGTCCTAAGAAGGTTATAGACTAGGTCAAAGCATTACTAATAACCTAATTCCCTATAACCATTGGCTCTGATACCATCTTTTCTGTCACACCCCGACCACGTGTAACATACAAAACGTGGCGGAAACGTCGGGGAGTGTTGTAACAGAATTAATGTTTCATAACCATGGATACCAAAAGTGTTTCGTTTTATTAAACATTGAATAATTACATCGTCTGGAAATCTAAATACACAATTTAAACATAGTCTATCATTGTTATTGAGTCACTAAGGCCTTGTCCAGTCCTATGTGAGCATGCATCCTATCGATTGATATCTTTCAACAATACCTGAAACACATGTGAAAACGAGGCCAGCAAAGAAATGCTGGCGAGTACATAGGTTTTGTGAAAATAAGATTCATGACTTCTGTTTAAGAAAATGTTTAGTCATGAACCTTGTAATTTGCTTTGTCTTTGTAAATCATTTGAAAAATAATAAGTTCAGATGATATGTATAAATAAGAGAATAATGCATGATTAAATGAATAACCATGTAAAATGAGTTTGTATAAGATAAGTTGTTTGTAAAAGGATGTCTTGTGAAAAGTATGTTATTTGTATAAAATGTTATATATCTTAAATTGAAATGATTCAAATAATGTTACGATATGTAATACCATACAAACATTTATATATAGGAAGTACCAGCGGCGTATCCACCATGCTTGTATCATATTACACACGCATCGTTACTCAAATCACTTACCCAAACAAACCACCAATGTAAGATGTCTATGTTTAAACAAATTGTCAAACGTATTGAAATAATATGTCAAAATGTTCATGTCAAGATGTAAATCATGTTATGTATAACCAATGTCAAAAGTGTTTGTGTCAAATGTAAACCATGTAATGTGTAACCAAAATGATATGTATGGCTAGTGAAATGCATCAACTAAACCATAGGTGAAACGCACAAAACAAAGTATTTAAGTAAAACTTGGTTTAAATCAATACTATGTTTCGTGGAAATGCATGATCAAATGTAAATCATGTCCAAATGCTTACCCAATCGTTAAAACTTTTTGTGAAATCGTTCAAATCGTTCTTGTTGTTTTAATCGTTCAAATCGTTCTTGTTTTAATTGTGAAACTACTTTTTGGTCGATTTTCTAATAACATTCAAACCTTCTTGACTCGTTCATCATTCCAACTCGTTCTCGTTCTTAACAAACCCTTACCAAAGGGTAAATTAATAATTACAGATTCAGTCGTTACCCAAAATACCCACACATAACCATGGGTATAGAGAATAACGGGATTTGTCAGATCCTATGGTACCATAACCTAATACTGGTCGGCTTGATCATTGCTAATGAATGTCATTGGTTATGTAACTACAACCAACAAGTTTGTTCACTTTATTGAAATCGTTCTTGAAACCATTGTAATTGTTTTTGAAACCATTGTAATCGTTCTTGAAATCATTGTTAAGATATTTAGCACATACGAGTCACCCCAAAACAGTTGAAAACAGTAAAAGAGAGGAATAATGTACTCGCCTGAGAATGCTTAGAGGTCTTGAACAACAACCAAACAAAGCTTGAGGGAGCACGGAATCAGTCGGCAATCTAAAACTATATAAATAAACCGGACTTAAATCGGGAGATCGGATAGGATGAGGCTTGGTAAACCAAATGAGTATTGGAACTCATATGATATGGTTTAACAAGGCCTACATACTACATTGAGACTAACCTAAGTGCTTTCGACCCGTCGCGACCCATTAAGGTAGCTTATGCTACTTTAACGCGTCGTGCGCGTGAAACGCGTTCGGACCGTCTAACTAGTCCTATGACAAGTGTTATATGCCTAAACATGTTACATAATCAGTTATGTGACAAAAGTTTAGGTTACATATGCTTTATTAACAATTATACATGAAAAGGGTATTCTGGTAATTTACCTAAGGCATATAAACTACCTATCATACAACTATTCAAACGAAGCGACCATAGGGTATAACCTCGGAAGGTTATTCCCTACCTACTATGGTCACCTAATGTATTTGGTCAGATCCTAATGATCGACCAAATGGGTCGGGTTCGAAGGTATAAGCGATTTATTAGATCGCTTACCCTACGACCCTAGACAACGTGGTAATCAGTAGGCATAGTCCCAAGGGACTATAACCAACGTGATTACACTCACGTTGCGAAGTTCAAACGAACTTCGCATTGACCATAAACTGGTCAACGCAGAAAGTCAAACAAAGTTTGACTTTCAGACTCGAAAAGACTCGAAAAGCAATAAAAGAACGAAAGAATACTTACGAAGGGTCCCCGAATGCTAATCTAGATCCAAATAACTCAGGTATGAAACAATGGTTCCAACTTAGAGTCTTTTGGATCAGATTCTTGTGAGTTTAGAAGTGAAGTGGGTTGGGTATTTATAGTATTCGGAGAACCGTTAAGATCGTTTCTTGGAAAAGGGGGCACGATCAAAGCCGTACACTTGTCGGAACCCTATGGTAGCTCATTTGCCACTCACCATAGGAAATTGACACTTGGAATTGGGATTGGGATTGGGGGTGCAAAACAGCTGCAAACAGGCTGTTAAACATTGAATCTGGTCTGCAGAGGCTGACGCGGCCCGCTTCAGGATACACCAAAACTAATGCGGGCCGCATGGGGGTTCTGATCAGAAAATAAGTTTAAAAATGACAGTTTTGGTCCCTGTTGTGTATTTAAGCCATTTCCGACACTTCTAAGGCCCGTAAAGCCAACTTTAAGGCCCTAAAATGATGCCTAAACATTGTGGACATGAAACATGCTCAAAAATATGCCGGGTGTTGGTTCTTTTGGTCGTACGAACGCGATGTTCGCTTAATTACGACGGAATGCGCATAAGCGCGAAAAACGATCCAAATGACGCAACGAATGGATTTTTGGCAAGCCAAACACTAAAGCATAATATAGTCATGCTTACATAAATTTTTGGATGTCCGGATGTATTCAGAACGTGAGTTATGCGCAAAAGTGCAAACTTGTGCACTTTTTGACACTTTTAGTCCCTGAATGACCCAAAAGTTTATTTTAGCATACCGAACCCCTCAAAGCCTATTTCTAAGCTATGTAAAGGATATTTATGGTATGTTTAACTTATGGTCATGTTCCGGAATGTCTGTTACAGTTCAAATTGGCATACTTTCGCAGTTTGTCAAGTTTAGTCCCTGTAAGCGATTTAACTTGATTTCGGCATACCAAAGCCTTCAAAACTTATTTCTAAGTTACGTAGAGGTATTTTAAGGCATGTTAAGCCTATGTAACTATTCCGGAGTATTCGTTGCATTAAACTGGTTATATTTACGCATCGGTGCGCGTATAACCTTCCAGAAAGCGATTTAGAGTTTGAAATCGAACAAGAATCGATATGTGCAAATGATACACATATTTTTACAAATCCCAAGTATGAAATACAATATTTCATTGGTTTGGTATTTGTTTGATGGTCGCAGTGACCCAGGTGTCACAGGTATGTAGGATGGTTTTCAGTTTAATGACTATGGTTTAATTGATCAGTTGCATTACGAAATGATATGCAGAATGTTTGTGTGAAAACTAAACGTTGTTTGTTCAGGTTTTTGCCATTTTTTGTCGACATTTTTGTTAGTATGTACTTGTTGATGTTTGGTTGAAGCTGAGAATTTCCTATGTTATGGTTTTTTTGGTTTTGTTTTCACCATGTTACATTTTATTTTCCCTGATATTTTTGTAGATTTTTGTTGTGTTGAATCTGAGATTTTTCTATCTTATGGATTTTCTGGTTTTGTTTTTATTCCAAGTTATGTATATTATTAGTCAGAAAATGACCCATTTCGTTACAAAAAATAGTAATCAAATAAAAAAATTTAAACACATATAGTATATTGTAGTTTTTTTTGTTTTTGTATTTTTTATTTTATAAAACACAAGCCCTTTTTTCTTAAAGAGATAATATATCTGGATGAAGGCTGGATGAATATTACTTGTTATTGTAACAAATTTTATATATTATACATAAAGTAACAACTTTTTATATGGTCAAGTTGTAGATACATATTTTATATAAAATACATACAACAAGATGGGTTGCCCCAACAAGATGTATCTTTTTGTTACTTTCTCATTTTTTCTGGTGATGCATTTAATTTGTCATTTATTTTCATATCTAATCACCACCATCCACCCCCAAAAGTTTACTATTTCATTATAAATAGTTTCAGCATATATAATATGTACATCCACAAACCATTGTTAACTAATAATCACACCCAAAGCATAACAATGCACAAGAGGCTATCCGCGGGATCCAAAGTCCCGGATGCTGAAGTGATCGATCTCAATCTTGGAAAAGATGAGTTCATTAATGTCGGGAAGAGACTTCGAAAGTATGCATCGACTCCAGTGAGTGTTGGCGATATGCATGCAACCCCTTTAGCCCCTATGCCCACAGACACGCTTAGGAAGATTTTTACCATTGATGGGCACCCCGCGGAAAGAGGAGTAGCTTTTGTTCGACCCCCAAGGTGGAACCCGATGTGAAACCTATGGCGCGAGCAATACCGAAAAACATGCGTAGTGTTAACCCTACAGTTAAGTAGGAGCCAAATGTAGTGCCCAAGGGTGAACCCTTTGGTTTTGATACACACACTACCGTTGATGGATGCCTAACGATGAGCCTACAATATACCCAACAAAGAGACATGTTGATGATTCCAAAAACAGCGATTGGGTTGATGATGTCTCGTGGATGAGTGAAATTGAGTGGGATTCATATTTCCCAATAAACATATCAGTTTCCCCCGTGCCACCCAACCCATGCAAGTGCAAAAAGTGGTTCACATGAAGGAGCTCAAGTAGAAATAAGTTGTTGTGTTTTTCTAATTATGTTTGTTTTTGAAGATGTGTGTTTTTAGGTTAATTAGAAATTAGGTGAAGTATCAGGTTATGAACATTAACTAAGGAGTAATTTATGTTTCTAATGATTTTGTAATTTTTTGTGGTGTAATATATAATTAAAAAAAAAAAACTCTCTAGTTTGTGTGTTGTTACTTCTTGATTGGGATGAATTTTTTTCTGTTCGTTATACAAGTACAAATGTGGTAGTAAAACTCTTTCTATGGGTAGGCCCCATGCTAACAAAAGAAAAAAGTAATAAAAAGTAGAAAAAGAAAGAAGTGTGTGGATGTGGGTAACACAAAAGAATATGTTTATACTGGGGCCCACAAACCCTTGGTACATATCTTTTGTTGTAGATGGATGTCATAGATCATCATTCCAACTATAGGCTTCCAACTATCTCCATATACAACCACTCCAACTATTTTCAAATATATTTTCTTATCTCTCTGTTTTCTTTTACAATTCATCTATCTGAAGAGCCTCATCTACCCCCTCAAAAAAACATGAAAAGGTGTTCATGTGGGAGGATTGCTACCATCCGGACATCATGGACAGATGAAAACCCAGGAAGAAGGTTCTATTCATGTCCGTTTAAGGTAAAAAATTCGAACCCTGTTTTAATAAGTAAATGTATGTTCTAATCGGGTTTTATCCCCATTATTTTTAATGTAGCCTAGTAACTGCCCTTTCATTGGTTGGGTCGACCCACCGATGTGCCTAAGGTCAACCAGGATCATACCAGGTCTTTTGAGGAACATCAATAACCTACAAGATGAACTCTTTGCCCGTGAGCAAGAAATCCGGAAGAAGAAGAAGAGGGTTATATGGTTACTGATATTAGCGTTAGTGATTGGGAGCTTATTTGTTAGCATTGTTTGTTGAGGGTTTCGCCATTGTTTGTTGAGACTAAGAAATATGTGGTACTTAGTTGGATTATCCTGGGTAGTATGTACTTATTGATGTTTGGTTGAACATGAGAATTTTCTACGTTATGGATTTGTTGGTTTTGGGTTTACCATGTTACATTCTTTTTTTCTCTTAGATTTTCGTAGATTTTTCCTGTGTTGAATCTGACCAATAATTTGGTTATGTTTTGACCATGTTACATTTTCTTTTTCTCTGAGTTTTTTGTACATTTTTGCTGTACGTGTGTGTGATCATGTGATTACGTACCGTGTTACATTTTTTTTTCTCTGATTTTTTTGTACATTTTTGCTGTACGTGTGTGTGATCATGTGTGTTTTTGATTATGTGCTTTTGTTGATGGTTACTTGAATCTTTTTTTTTAGATTTGATCATGTTACTCTTTTTCATTTATTATTTTTTTTCCTAAAGGGTGTAACTTATGTAAGTTTTTTTTTTTTTAATGTTTAGAAGTCAGTATTTGTTGAAATCATATAATAATGACACGATTTTTTTAATAACATAGATTGAAAACATAGATTTAACAGAATAGTTCAGTAGCCCTAGTTGAGTACATAATAACTTTAACACTAGATATGGTAAAGTACATAGGATAACATAGGATAAGGAAAGTGCCCTAAGGAAAGTAGCCCTTATATATGAGAGGGAAAATGGGGGTACTTTCTTTTTCACACACATACTAGTAAGTTCACATAAACACCACTATTTAGTCAAGAAACGATCTTAGAGTGCCATACTCAATTTCAGCGCTAAGTGGTTCTGGCTAAGCTCACTCTCCCACGGGTTGTGGTTGGCCCACGAGATAAGGGTGTTTGGAGAGTAACAAGAGTAATCATCATCTATAGGATCATCTTCAGGATCATCGATAGTCTTTGGATCAACTGCCGGGGAGGTCTCCTTGGTGGCGTTGACTGGTTTTGCTTGGTCTGCGAGCACCACAGATGAAGAGTTTTTGACAGGGGTAACTTGTGTAGTGAAGTAAAATGATCCCCAGTCAACATTAAAAAGTTCCTCATCTAGAGACATCTCATCATGTGTTGTTACTTCAGGTTTAGTGTTAGTAAGGAGGTCACTTATAAGCTTAGCATCCATATCCAGATTTTCTTCAACAGTTTGCGGCGTTGACGGAATAGAACGGGTGTTTGTGATTTGAGAACACTCTGGGTTGCAATCCGATTTTGGAGTTTGGAGTTCGAATGAAAGAGTTCTCCGCAATCGTTTGGTAACCCGTTTTGAGTTAGCTGGTGAGGTTGGACTAGACATAATAAGGTTTTTTTTTTTAGTTCTTTATGGTGAACAAGTGATGAAACTAATGTTTTACATTTCACCTTAATTTATAGACAAACCAACATAGAACTGATGAAACTAATGTTTTACATTTCACCTTAATGATGTTAGGTGGATAAATTAATTAGATTGTTTACATCAGTTTACATCAACATTAAATGTACTACACTAATCAACATAGAAGTTAAGTATTTTTTTTTTACTTTTTCCCCATAATGGGGCATTTTATGAGAATGTACTTTTATATATTTCTTGGATATGGTGTTCGATATGTATGTACTTCTTATGCAGATTAGACACTTCTAAGTTGGCACAATTAATTTGTAAGACTTCACTTTTTTTTCTTTATAGAAATACTATAAGTAAGAGTATTACGAGCCAGAGTATTACAATTGAGTTAAGATACAAGTACAAAACTATCCTTCATTTTTGTCCATATTAGATTCCCCATAATCTGACATTTATATGACATTGTACTTTATATATATTATTATAATAATATGTACTATGATATATTTCTTGGATATGGTGTGGGTACATGCGTGTACTTTTTTGTAGATTAGACAATTCAAAGCTGGCAGCATTATTTTTTGTAAGACTGTAGTTGTTTTTCTTTATGAAAATATATTATAACTAGGAGTAGTTAGCTTTGCATAGGAGGTAACTCAATTTAATATATGCTGTTACATTTTTTTTTTGGTACTGTTTAGTGTACCAAGAAAGGTTTTTTTTTTTTTTTTTTTTTTTTTTTTTTGTAACAAAGTAGTTTGTATTGATAGTTATGGCCGCTTGACTAACGCTAATTATTAAAAAAAGTTATCAAACGGAAATATTGCTTTGTAACACCTTTTTTACATCATCTTATTGTATGCTTGTCAAAAGAAAATATTTATCTTAGTCAAACTTCCCAGTAGTTTACTCTTGGTTCACCAAAATGTAACACTAAACGTACACATAAATTGTTTAAGTTGTCCAGATCAACGACAGACATTAATAGTTAGATACATACAGGCAACTGACAAAGTACGAGTTTAAATTGTCCACAATAGGCCCATCCACAAAAAACATAACATTACCATACGGAGCAACAACTTACACCGATAATGCAGCATCGCGAACCTTTCCATCCATTACATTCACAGCAGAGAGTAGTATGCGTGTAGCGAATTTTTTTCGGAGGGTAAGAATCTGTTTTTGCTTGTTCTTCCAGTTGCTACTAAAACCACATTCAAAGTGTTTACTAATGCCGTTAAAATTCTGCATGTGGTGCATAAGGAATACTGCACTATCCATTGGATGTGCAGTTGTCGCCCAATGGATATCACACCTCTTAATCTTGGCTTGCGCAATTTTATCCTTTGACGGATGTTCGGAATGCTCCAAATAAGCGTCCAGCATATGCTTCTATTAAAAAACGATAAACTAATCAGTTTTTGTATGAGTTGCTGTTTTTCATCGTAATGTTTTATGAGAAAAGAAAATGACTAACCACTTTGTATGGTGTATCTTTTTTGTAGTAGTCTTGATTATCCTTAATGCCAGCTAAGGGTGTGCGATCAGGCTTGTGGTCTATGACGGTTATTTCGCCGTTTTCCAGATCGAAAACAATCATGTAATATTCATCATTCTCCAGGATTGGAAAGAAAACCATTTTCATCCCAATGAATTCATATGCGCCGCCTACGACCATCCTTTCGCCGAACGTTTTCATACGTTCATCATCATCACAAGTAGAATCCGTCAATAACCGGCTGTCCTTTTTTTTTTCAAATAAGATGTGTCAATAAGGTGGTGCAAGCTTACAACGTTCCAAAAGACTTAATAAATCCAAAATCGCAGACAAAGATCAAGTAATATAGTATGAATACTTACTATCACAGTTGTGCTAAAATAAATTCGCGTCGGGCAGCCGTCGGTTCTATCAAGTTCTTCAAAATTCATCACATCTACCCAAGCATCAACCACATCAGAGCAGACCTTCACTTCCTCCCTTAATGTGCGCATCAGCGTTTTTGTGAGTTCCAAGCCGTATATACTCTCGAAGATAACATCTTTGCGTAAGACAATGTTAGATATGTAAATTAGATTCTGGATATCAAGAAACTAGGACCATTATGTTTTACGTATATCTTTTATAGCTGAACTTACCCAGCAGATTGACCAAAATTTTTTGTTACCCCGCTAGACAAGGAGATGACCATTTCCCGTGTCCTGTTTTGTGAAAAATCATCATATGCTGTTATACATTTAAAACATAATAGACTATTTTTTTTTTAAAAAACATACTATTTGGAGCAAAACATTCCCTAATCTATCAGATGACCAAAGCTTTGCATAATGTAATAACTAGTATTTTTAATATTTTAAACTGAAGCTTACATTGAGTACTTCACATCGAATATAAAATCCCAAATACGCTGTTCTTCCGTTGTAATGTCGATTTCCATTTCGTGTTCATCGTCATCACATGAGCGGGCGAACCTACCAACTGGTTTTCTTCGCCTTGATTCAAGTTCCTTTACCCAAGCATTACGTGTGATATCATTTTTAGCCGTTCCTTTCCCTGCTCAATTTTAGTTTTTGTTCGTTAGTATTTAATAAAAAAATGCCAAGTTTGTTATAATTTTTGAACGAAGTAAAAAACATGTAGAACTTGCCTTCTTGATTTTTGTCATCATTTTTTTGTATCATAGTTGGTACGGAAGCTTCCGTATTACGCGTATCATCGACATCATCACCTGCAATATTTTTTTTGGTTTTGATAAGTCGGATTATCTGTTGTGTACATAAATAAGACATGTGCATTTTTTTTTGTGAATCATGAGTTACCTAATTCGGTGTCTTGTGTGAGCAGGTGAAAGGTAGGCGCATCAAACAATCCTTGCATGTTTTGTGTTTCGTTGTTCTTGTCTATTTATATTCATTCACATGTACACACACACACATACCTGTTAGTTTGTTTGTGTATGATCGGGTTTTCTTGATTTTTGTACACATGTGACGGGTTATATGTAAGATGTAAAACTTACTTGTTGTTGTAGTTATCGTCTCTTGATGTTCTGCCTCATTTTTTTCATCGCCTATGACTCCACATGTAGCACTTTTTTCTGTAGTGGCATCTCCGCATCTTTCTCCATGTATCATCTCTTGTGTTTTGTCAGCCTTACCCCCATCTATTTATTTAAATGTGGTCACATACACACAAGTTACGTTTAGTTTGCAATTTAGGACATACATAAGGTGGTTTACTTTATTGTTAGTTAAACATTTTACATTTTTTTTTATCTCTAGAGAAATGTAAGATTGATGTCATTATTTTTTTTGTATTATTTTTTTTTGTATCTACAATTAGTGCACGTGTATGTTGTTGTGTATGTTTCTATAGTGGAGTTTCTATTTCAAATAAAGAAATTAAAGTTAGCTTTTCCTCACATAACGTTTTTGTTAGGATTGCCATCACAAAAGTTACCTTTTGCTGACCCATCTTTCTTCCTTCGCTTGCCATCGCCATCCCCCCGATCATTGCCAGATGCTATATACGTTTAAAAGAAATAGTATTAAAAAGATTTAGATGTGCCAATCAACCCAAATGAGCTTTTTATACAGCTTATTATCACACGTGCGTGTATGATATTTTTTTGCACCTTACCTTTTTTCAGTAAATTATCAGTCGCCGCACTGCGTTTTTTATTTCGCCCTTTGCCAGGATTGTGTTTATTCGAATCTGTCAATTATCATTATTTTGTGTTAGAAAATGATTGGTTTTAAAGAGTCAGTACATGATCATGATCTATTAAATGTACACTAAGGTTTTGAACTACTATACATAGGCCTTTTTAATGGTATTGTTATTTTTCGGGGAAATGTAATCAAAATGGAGCTTGTTAATCCTTCTTTTAAATTAAATGTTAACGCGTAGGAGTAAATTGATTGAATATGAAGAACGTAAAAAACAGTTTATGGCTCAACGAATCTGAACGAAGTACGATAAGGACATTCTTGTTCCAGTAAGTCTTACCAAAAAAGTTATCTCGCACTCTATATTTTGAGCTACAAATACATATGAATACTTTTTTTGTGTAAACGATTATTGGAAACAAAAAAAGCTAAATATGTTTGTAAAAAAGGTCATACCATTGATGTTTGCCACTTCAGCCGCGTTTGCCACATCATCTTCAGGGTCTGCATTTACAAAAAAAAAAATAAAAAAAATTCAAATTAGTTACAGTTTGTAGAAAAACTTAATACATATTCAATGTAGTGATTTATCCGTTATCCGTTGTACCTTATGTGTAATCATTATCTGGGTTTTGGACTGTCTTGTTAAGAGACATGAGGACCCCAGCAATTTTTTTCCTTGGCGAATCAGGCGACAGCCATATCCTTGTTTTTTTTTAGTGTACAATTTTCTCAAATCGTTGTATCAATTTTTTAACTTGCTCGTTGTGTGGATGAGCATTGAACACCACATCCAATTTTTTTTCCACCGTAACTCTTTTCGCTTCCATCACATCCAAATGTTTTTCTATCGATGCAATCTCATTCTACAAACAAAGTTATAAGATACGTTTTTAACTAATTTTTGAAAGAACATAATTATTTTGTAACTGGTTATAATTATTAATCTTACACTCAGAACTTCATCATTAGCATGTAACTCAGTTTTTCTTGGATCCCGTCGAACCACACCAACTTCATGCAAATCCTCTCCACGAAAGCCACCTCTTTTTATCTATAGTCGTTCTCTTTTTTTCAGTTCGTTTTTGTTCCAGAATAGGATTGGGTATATTGTCCGGTCAACTGGAAATCCTGTGCATTTAACTTTGTCGACATATAGCAGCCTTTTAACGGCATAAAAAAAACCAAAAAAAACAACAAGTGGTAAGATAACAAAACAAATGTTGTATGCCTATATTGTTAGTAAGTTTTGTTACACCAAACACTTACAGCCAAAAGTGTGAGTGGTCCGGAAAATGGAGATTCAGGATCACAACTCTTCCATCCATCTTTACATGATTTAATTTGTTGGATCAGATAGGCACACCAATTGATTTTACTGAAATCTGTATCTCCAGTAAAAGTTTTCAAAATCCACTCTTTCATTCGCCCATTTTTGTTACACTCAACCATGATGGTTAAGAATAACATCAGGAAGTCCAGTCGGAAATGAAAACTGTTGGCTTCATCACTTGTGAGTATAGATTGTGCCAGGTTCGTCGATGACACAAATCGTTTACGATATCGTTTTCTCCATGCTTCAACAGCAACATCAAGCTTTGAATATGCTCGTACAGTTTGCATGTCGACGCCCTTCTTAGGAATCCCTAGAATGTCATGGACAGACTCAACATCAACATCTATTGACCCACATGGCATTTCAATAGCCATTTCTTCTGGGTTAAAGTGGTCCACAACATAGTGTGCAAGTTTCAGAGGTATCCCACTGATGTTGAATGACAACATTTTTCCAAAACCCATCCTCTTAACGTCTTCTTGTTGGTTCCTCGTTAGAGACTTGATGCATTTGAACAACTGCATAGGTGACGAACGTGTTTTTAATTTAGTCCACTTATGCGTCGTTGTTGCGTGTTTGCCACTTCGGGTTTTCACCCGATCATGTTTTACTTTTTTTGTTTTTTTTACACCAATTGCATCCTGTATTGGCAGACCTGTATCTGCAGTCATCTGTGAGTCACCATCTGCTGAAACCAAGATAACAACTTTTGGTTACGATTTTCATATTTTCTAAAGAAGGAAAGTAGTAGTGGGGTGTGTGTACGTACTTATTAGTTTTCTTTTGACATTTTTTTTTGGTTTGATATCCTCACGCCATCGCTGAGCTGTAAATATACATTTTTGTAAACAATTAGCATTGAAGTACAAGTACCGAAGCCAAGTATCGAAATATATATTTATTTAGATTCCCAAAGATCATGTCTAGTACAGTTTTTGTACGTCCTCTCGTACGTGTTGTCGGCCCGTCCTGATCGCCATCGCCTTACAAATGTTTTACAAAGTCATGTACACAAATATTAGATTCAAGAAAGATGTAACCAAAAGTTCCATACATTAAAAATGTACCTTTTTTTCTTTTCTCAATGTTTTCCATGGGGGTGTCCAAGTCACTATCTGGTAAAACTGAGGCACCATATTTGTTTTATTATTTATATAAAACATAACTATAAGACAATCAAAAGAAAAAAAATGCTTTTTACGTACTTATTAGCTTTCTTCTGTGTACCTTCTCGTCACAATGTGCTTCCTTAACTACATTTGTACAAGTTTTATATAGATCACGAACTATTAACAAATTTTACAAAATATTTCTTAACAAAAAAAAAAGTCTAAATTTAAACCTTTTTTAGCTCCCCTTGTCCCCATTGCTGGTCCGCATGTATTAGTATCCGGTGTTACTGTTTTTAGAAAGCTTATGGAAATTAGACAATAACATGACAACAAACATGTAATGAATTCAAAGTAGTTACGTACATATTTGTTGCCTGTTTTTGCGCTTCTCAAGCATCGGGGTATCACGAACCTTTTTAGCTGCATTTTTTATTTGTAATCAACATCAATAAAGACAAAATGGATTTTAATCTGTAAGCATAGTTGATCTCAGGTTTTGTAATTTATAAGCACCTGTGGTCATTTTTTTTTTGGTTGGATTTGTTTTTGCTATCCTTAGCTGTTACAACGGATTACTGCAAAGTATGAGATAAAGAGGCAGTCAATATATGGTCCACATGACTTTTTATAACAGACACAAATGACCAGTAGATAACAAATATAGGACCCCAATCACCAGTAGAAAAAACAATGCAACTATCAGAAATGAACATTCTTCCCGCATTTTTATGATTCTATTTTTTATTATCCCCAAACTTTTCATTTTTTTACCATTTCTCATTGTGTATAGTTAAACAAGTACACACTATCAGTGTAATTTTTTTTTTCACAATCTAAATTAACCCACAAATCAGACCCCCCCACCCCCAAATGATCATGTGTTCATCCCAAATCTGTATCTCTAAAAGAAATTTCACAAATAGCTACCCTGTCATAAACAAAAAGCCAGATGTATGAAGAAACCGAGCACTTTGAAAATTCATAACTAGCTACCCTGTCATTAACAAATTCACACTATCAGTGTAATTTTTTTTCTCAATCTAAATTAACCCACAAATCAGACCCCCCACCCCCCACCCCCAATTGATCATGTGTTCATCCCAAATCTGTATCTCTAAAAGAAATTTCATAACTAGCTACCCTGTCATTAACAAAAAGCCAGATGTATGAAGAAACCGAGCACTTTGAAAACTCTTTAAAAGTTTATAGTCTTTATTTTCACACATCCCAAATCTGTATCTCTAAAAGAAAATTCATAACTAGCTAAATTTTTCAACTTTCTTTTTAACAAGTGAGATTATTTAAAACAAACAAAAAACCCTAACGGTACCTGTCATTAAGAAAACCCAAATGGGTATAAAGCAATCCAGCATTTTGAAAAGTCTTAAAAAACCCTAAAATCTCTATTATAAAACTCCCTAATTCTGAATAGCTAAAACAAAGTTGATGATTTTAGTCAACAAACTAGCGACGCACCTGAAACCCTCTCGTTTTTAGCCTGTTTTTTTTTTCCGGCGGTGACCGTTGAAATTCTCCGGTGATTGTTGAATATCTGCGTCGATTGTTCAATATCTTAACAACTTTTTCACTCGATTTATGCTTTTTGTCTGCATATTGAGGGGATTTTGATGAAGATTATGAGAGAGTGAGAGTTCGGTGATTGTTGAATCAGGATCAGCCGATGAAGATTAGGAGAGAGAGTGTTTCGGTGGTTGTTGATGTTATCCGTTTGATGAAGATAATGAGAGAGAGTGCCTCTCCGGTGATTTTGGGGTTAATTTGAGAGGGGTTGTTGAAGACTATGAGAGAGTTTTAGGAAATTTTGAAGACTATGAGGTGTGAGTCTCTGGTGATTTGTGTGTTTTTTGAAATTTTGTAGAGTGATGTAGGGTTTTAGGATTAGGAGTAATGATGCAGTTGATAGTTGATGTAAAGTTTCTTACACCCATGCAGAGTTTTGTCTCTTCTAAGAGATTACATTAAACATTCCCATATTGCCCTTTACGTACATAAATTATATTAAAAAATAGACACAAAGGGATTCAAAATCCATTAATGGCCCAAGATGAATCTCAGCCATCCATCAAGCTTAATCAATGGTGGTTAATGGGTTTTCAGGGTTTAGTCAACTCAACCGGGTTTTCGATTTATCCTTGCCCTATATATATATAATCTATTATTTCTCTAATATTTGTTAGATCCAGATATGTAATTAATAATAAATAAATGTAAAACAAAGAATTATAAAATTCAACATATAACTTTATGTTTTAGAAAATATTTACGTAATTATATTTAAATAAAATATGTCTGCTTAATTGTAATTACCCAATAAATATTGCTAATGAGTGGAGTGGTTGGAGAAAGAATTGGTGGTCTTTGTGACTCAGGTTCGATTCTCACTTTCCTCATTATTTTCTGCGGCATCCAAGTGAAGAGCAAATACGGGTGGCACCGGTTCGACTTGGATGGGAGGCGAGATTTTACCGATTATTCCACTGCCGTGCCTTCAGGCGGGTGGAGGTCGGATTTCTGGTGTAAGTTTTATTTGGTGAAGGAGTGTTTGTTGGTGGTTTTTTAATTGGAGTGAATATGACTTGGAGTGTAGTGGTGGTGTTTTGACTAACAGGTGTTGAGACAACAGGTGTTTCAACAACCGTTGTCATTACAGCTACTGATGTTTCAGCAGATGTCTTCTGTTCTTGAACTGGTGGTTTTTGAGGTGGTGTTGATTTTGGTGTGATAGTTTATTGAATGGTGATGATGGAAGTGATAGGTGATTGACTAACAGGTGTCGAAACAACTGGTGTTTCAACCCCTGTTGTCATTACAACTGATGATATGTCATCAGCTGTCTTCTGCTTTTTGGCAGGAGATGAAGGTGGTTGTTTTGGTGGTGATGGTTGTTTTGGTGGAACAGTGGTTGTAATGGGAGTAGTTGTTGTGGTTTTTGGTTTAACAACTGCTGAAACCACTGAAGTACCAACAGTTGTTGATACAGCAGGTGTTACAACAGCTGTTTGGGTGGAAGATTGATGTTTGGGGCTTTCGGAAGGTGGTTTGGAAGCAGGTGTGTGTTTGGGTTCCCTCACTTTTCTAGTTTTTAAACAATTATGAACAATATGTTTTCATCTTTTATATTTTGGTTTGGATGATCTTTTTATGCGTGTTTGACGTTTATTTTGACTATATGACTTTGACAACGTTTTGGAGTAAATTGGTTATAAGTTGTTGCTAGAATTGATTGTCTATATTCTTGTTTTGCTGAATTTATTGATTTGGTTGATGAGTTTAATGCTTTTGGTAGGAATAAGTCACCACTAGTTGTGTTAAAACTCGCTTTTAGGTTGTTTATTCGCGATTCTCAATCTAATTGTTTGAACTTGGTAACAATTCATAAGATAAAATCAATTTAAAATTAGCTAGACATTAGTGTGCACCCATCTTCTTTGATTCGAAAGATAATTAGAAGTTGCTAGGTAATTCTGTGCATTGTTTGGTAGTTTTGAGCACCTGATAACTCGGGGTTCGTCTGCTTATTCGTGTTTCAGTCAGTCCTAGGATTTTGGTGTATCATCTCATAGCTTGCTTCACATCTAGAGGGTTGGTTAAGGGTAATCCTTTGCAATTTAATATTTGTGGGATTTAGGACCTTTAATTAGGCTTGTTTCCTTATAGCACTCCATCACACGTTTTGGTTGTTTTTATTGGTCGGTTTTTAGGTTCTTGAGTTAATGGATCACTTTCCTTGTTACCTAATTACTATAGGATTTATTCTCTTTCACAAGAGAGTAATCAGTTAGAAACCGAAACCTAAGTCATTTGTCAAATTATTGTCTTCACGTGTCATTAGTGATTCCTACCTAAGTGGTTTGTTCATCTCTCCTGGTTGAGTTCACAATTTTAGTTACCTTCGTGTTCGTTAGTTCCGTTAAGTTAGTTAATTTAGTTAAAATATTATTTAATTAATTCTAAAATAAAAACCAAATTCTAATAATCAATTTAGGACTAGAATTGTGATTAGGGTTAATTATTATAAGTGCCATTCTAGAGTCCAAGGTTCGATACTCGGTCTTGCTAGTTATACTACTTTCACGTCCGGTTCACTTGCCGTTGTGTAGAGTTAGTGAGTTCCACTTTCAAAACTTGGTCATAAAAATTAATTGTAAAAATCACACATCACCATCACCACCCTGTAAACTTAGAAACAAAGCTGCTAGATTCTCAGAGGTCAATGGCACAGGTTGGCGAACGGCATCTTCATCCTTATCAGACATCACTATCTCTATTTTGATTTCGGAATCTGTTCCTTCACTGGAGTCTGTCTCTGATCCTGAATCTACAAATTCAACTTCTTCTTCATCATCAGCCGCCTGTTGTACTTGCTACATGAGCTGTACATCATGCTCTTCCGCAATTTGTGCATTGATTGGAGGCAGAACTGGAGCAACAGGGACGACTGGAGGAGCTGGGGCAACAGGAGCTCCTGGCACAACATCGGCAAACCTCCCATGCTTCTCAAGCGTAAACCTTCCCTCAAAATTATGATGCTTGGCTCTCTTATTTCTGCACGCGCTCTCAAAACATCCTGGTCCCATTGGCTTTAAGTTGATGAAATTCGGGCCCTTGACCAATGTTGGGTATCGATCGTCAAAGATCATCTGAATGAACCTCGGATATAGCATGAAAATATTCTTTTTTGGATCATCGAGCATTTTCTTCGTATTATCAAAGATGAAAGCTGAAAAATTGTAATCCCATCCATTCACTAACGCCACAATTGTTGATGTTTGCGTTTTATTGAGCTGATCAAATCCACCTTTGTTCTCAGCTATGCATTGGAGAAAGAAGTGCACTAAAAGCCTCCAATATGGTGGAAAAAGTTTCTTCAGGACAGTTGGATAACCACCTTCATAGCTCATCCTTCTTAGAGCAATTTGAACTCTGGCTTGATCATACAATGTACGATGATGCGGCTGATCTCCCAGTCTCAACACTTCTCGTATTATCGCCTCTGTTACAATAATCTTTATCTTTTGCACTGTTGCTTCAATAGAACCTGCACCTTGTCTGTTGATCTTCGTGGTGTTCCAGAAAGTATGATGCAATTGTTGCACATGACTGGTTCTACTCTTAAAGCGTGAGTTAGAGGACAATTGTTCAAACCCCTGATTAAAGATCCAAATAACTCTATTTGATCTGCGGGAGGATCACATGCCCTTGGTAGAGTTATCTTACAATAATAATTAACACGCTAGTATTTAGGTTGCTCCGTTTGAAGTTTTGCATGGATGGAAGTGTTGATCACCATTTCGTTGAGCTAACGTGACAAAGGACAATTAACCAGACCTTAGTTTATCTAGGAAACCAGCGACATGATTTTCCTGGGTCGAGGGAAGGTTAAAAGTCGCCAATTGATTGACAGAAGGATTACATGGACAATTGAAGAAACTATTGCGATTCCAGATTGAAGATTTGGTTCTGATAAAGGAGTTATCTTGCAGAAGTGCTATTAGGTTTAGCAGAGAGAAGAAAAGCTGAGCCACATTGACTTGGTCCGTTCAAGAGCCCATCTTGAGTTGGATCAGTCGCTTATAGGCTCAAGCTACCATAAGGATGAAGTAGTGTACATGATGTATTGTTTGGGTTCAGTTGAGAAGGTGTATAATGGATAATACACTGAGTTTTGTTCTTTATAGAGATTTGTTTGGAAGATAAACAGAAGTTTATCGAAGCACCGTAGAAGCAGTACGTATAGCTAGAAGAGTTATGCTAATAACCGGACAGGCGATTACAGCAATCTAATCGTGTATGCGATTTATTGATTTGGCGATTTGTGGATATCTGAAAGGAATGCAAGAAGGAAGGATGACGAGCTTATGAGATTTGATTCTTTCGAGAGCCCATCTCGAGTTGAATCAATCGGGTGTAAACTCAGACTATCTTAGGTTCGGGGTAACGTATATGTAAATATACGTATGTAGAACCCGAATTTGGTGTAATTTTGACTTAATCTTTTTTATTAAGTGCTAGTAAGTGTTGAACCTTGGAAAGGGTGGAGAGCATTGAGATATGAGAGTAGGAATGCCCGCGCGTTGCGGCGAGTCGTCTGTTTTGTCGCGATCATCTAAATGGGTCGACGGGTTTCGTTTCCTCGCAGCCGCATAACAGTCCAAAACTTCCTTTATGAACATCAAACCCTCACCTTCATAAAACTTGGCCAGAGAATACCAAGCCCAAGAGTTCATCTGGTCTGCAATGCTTCGGTCAAGAAACTTCTGACTGCTTGTCCAGACTTGCCACCAAGCCGTATTAAAACACATAGTCATGGAAACAAGATAGTAGAACACCCGCGCAATGAGGCAATGTTGACAATTTAGGTATTTAATTAATATTTATTTATCTATTTTGGGATACCCGAGTTTGGATTCAAATAGTTGGATACCTGGAAATATGCTAAACAACAAGGCTAATCAGATTAACCCTTAACCTGCTCAATTTGACCCGAGTCCAACCCATGTGCATGTTAAAAAAGTATCTATTTTGTCATTTAGATATTCATTCAATCATTCAACATTATTAAGTAAAGTTGTAGTATCATATGCAAATTTGTTCACAGTGGGAAAATGGTTTCCATATTGATGATGAACTTAATATTTAGAGTTCTAGGAAGCTATATTATTAGAATGGGGGGGGGGGGGGGGGTAAGCGTAATTTACTTGAAAGGAAACACCAAACACGTACACGTATCAGGTGTAGCTACAAACTCTCTGAACTAAAAAAGAATATAAATGTGCCAATTTACTTGTAAATAAAATCATGAAAATTACAATTCTCTACCAAAGTTTTAACTCAAATTGTCATTTTATCAAACTTTTTGAAAGTATACCCGGTAATGCAGTTACTTACACAAATGCATAACTCAATCAAAAGATGCTATGCAGAGTTATATGTCCCAAATCGAGTGGTCTTGGGGTTAAAGTCAACATTTGCGTAGCATGGGCCTTAAAAACCTAAAATCCTATGGTTGAGCAACCAATCGGTTAATACACACCACCGTAAACTGAAAAATGCACTTTTGATCGGATGGAGGGAATATTATAAATGACAACTCCACTTATGTCACTTTTAGAAAGCTTAGCTAATGTGACAAGATGCTACCTTCGCCACCTCTAGTCAAAGAGTTATTTGCTAGCAGGATGAAAACTGTTATACCTTCCTGATGACCATTCGCTGACCCGAGTTTCTTCGTTTTTAACCAAAATGTTGGCTGATCACTCGAAACCATCACCATAGTCCTTTGAACCTGCTGATCCCACCCTTTGCAATAAACGCCTATTTCACCAGAAACATCAGTATGAATGACCATATCTATTCATAGCTTCACCTATAACCGAATATATGAATCAAGGGTCATCGGAACCTACGGCGTGAGCCTTAATCGACCATAGTCAATTTAAACCTGCTGATCCCACCCTTTGCCAAAAACGCCTATTTCACCAGAAACATCACTATCAATGACCACATCTATTCATAACTTCACCTATAACTGAATACATGAATCAAGGGTCACCGGAACCTACGGCGTGCGCCTTAATCAACCCAGCACCACTGCCGTTTAGCATTCTTATAATTCCTGGTGTATATTTTAGTTAAAGGTACATAATTATCCCCAGAAATTTGAAAAAAAACCCTCT